>APFE030058599.1:252787-292469 GCA_000404065.3 Pinus taeda
AGTTGTTTTCAAAAAAAGAGAAAAAGAAAGAAGAAAAGAGAAAAAGAAAAATAAACCTAATTTCTGTTGAATAATTACAAGTTGTAGGAAGGACATTGCAAGTTAGGAGGATCACACAAAACAAAGACAAAGGTCAGCACCAGGATGCAAGCATCCCTCACAATCCATTCCTCCATGACCACTACCCTTTCCTAAGATTTGGATTCATTCGGACTGAGATTTCACCTTTGACAGGAAGTTTTGTGTCTTCTACAGGAAGATCCTGTAGAGCCTGCAAACAAGCCAAAATTGATCTCCGAAGAGGACCCGAAGGTTGAGAATCTGTCTATGAGGCTATAAACATTTATGTTTCCATCCCCCACCCTTCTCCATCATTTTTTCCACCTCATTGTGCTTATTTTCTGAAAATTGTGTTTTCTACACGAAGTTCTTGTAGAAATTACAAAAAGCAAGAAATGGATTTTAAAAAGCAGTTTGGCGAACATGGAAGCTTCATAAAGGGTTCATAAATCCTCCTGCAATATTTAAACCTCTCTCCCATCAATTCCCAGACTGCATTATAGCCCAACCTCATTTTTTCTTGTTGTGCAAAAAACTGCAGAACGCTTTGAGACAAAAAATACATAGAGCAAAAATTTGCTTTTTCCCTAACTTGAAAACCATGCATCCATTTAAAAAACTATTCTATGGGGAGTTGTATAGTGATTATGGCAACATCCGCGAGCAATTTCAACCAATTCCAATGCACCGTTTCCAAGAAATCTGCATCCATCACCCTCAGCCATTTTTGCATTTTATCCATATCCGTGCATCCATTTCAAAACCTGTTTCATGGGGAGATGCATATAGGTGATAGTAACCTTCCCAAGCAGTTTAAGTGAATTCTAGCGCACGGTTACCAAGAAATTAACCTTTGTCACCTTTAGTCATTTTCAATTTTTCTCGAAATCTGTGCATCCATTGACCACAATTTTGCTATGGGAGGTGCATAATGATGATAGAAACATGATGAGAAAGTTTTAGATCAATCTGATCTATCGTTTGGGAGCTATGGAGAAAACAAGTCACTGTCCTACAAAAATCCAGCATTAGCAGCATGAGGGTGCAAATCTGAACGATGAAACAGACTCCTGCAACTTAGGTCCAACCAGAGGATACCTGCACAAGAAAAATAACCACGTATCAACAACCAAACTAGCATTCATCCACAGAAACAAAGGCATGCAGCAGAAGGAAAGGCCATAGCACCTCACAGCGAACACTTTCGACTTCCAGATATGTGACTAAACCTGTTCCTCTGTTGTATGAATGTAATTTAAGAACTGCGTGGATAATGAGATGGTTGTGATTAAACAAGATCAATGGCCAACTAACTGGCCACCCTCATCCAGTTCAGATAGCGCCTCGTCTAGTTGAAACAACGCTCGGTGGGTGCAATCAACACGTGTGCTCAACCATCTCAAGAAGAAAACTGAAAACAGGTAGTGGTGGCTGTTTAAATTCCAATGTAATTTATGGAAGTGATTACAAGCAGAGAACATATAGTTCATAATAACACTGTAGTGGGGACCAATGGTCTGCATGGGGCCAACGTGCACTTGGCCAGCTCACCCTCCATCAACGGAAGTCTACATAAATAGTCAATCGAACTCATCTTTGAATTACTCTCCCCACCGTTGTTTCCATTTTGTCATCGTCCTTGCTGCTGCAACAAGATCTACACGACCTCCGTAGCGGCGAACCAGTATTTCTCAACGATTTTTCAAAACCCTACTGCTTATTAGCATTCTACAGGAAGCTGTAATAGTTCTACAGGAACCGGGAGCCTTCTATGGGAAGGGTTCTACAGGAAAGGCAAAGAACTGCTATGCAAAAAGAAAATCCGGAATTTTCATCGAATTTCAAGCTCAAAACAAGGTAGGCTCGGGAAAACATCTCTATGGATGATTTTTTTGTGCAAGGTGGTGAATTAAACACGACATCAGATTGAAAAATCATAGGAAAGGTCTGCATGTGTAGTGGAAGTAAAACGTTTGCCTGCATATTGCACTGAGTTTTCCCAGTTTTCCTGCATCAAAAATCTCCTCCACGTTTTCTTTTTAAATTCTACTGTAGTGAAGATATATGTAGCCGTGGAGGCCAGCCTCTGCGTGTGTAAAAAAAAAATTGGATTTGCATATTTGTCTGTGTGCTGAGAAAAGAATCTGATCCTTGTGCTCTGCTTGTAAAAACAAAAGTCTTCCCTTCATAAGCAAATAGTCGAGTTCTCAGTGACAACAGCCTTAAAACAAGGGAATTGTTGCTAGTTGATATTAGACACACGAGAAATTACTTCTTGGGTTTAGAGGAAACCAAATTCAGCTATCCTTTGTTTCAGATTAACTGTTTGGTTGCCTGAGCATTTCCTTTTCTGATTAAAACATAAAAAGATAACTTTCTGGAGTGAAGTCTGTTTCCAAATTATGAAGTACATCACGTGTGAAGGCAAGTTTAGCATCATCTATGGTTATCATTTCAGGTTGCTATGTGAACTAAGGCATGGGATTGCCTTGCTTCCAGCCAAGAAACTGAGCATCCCCTATTTCCTTCTTTAGTCACTAATTAAATGTGGTACAAATTTAAATAAATGGATCCCAGATCAGTTGGCCCATCATGGGCTCATTAAATTATTGGTGGAAGATGTTTTGCACACCTACACTGTTCCCATATCTTGCGAAATCTTTAGAAACATGTCCAGGGATGACAATATTAGAATTTTGGCCGAAAACATCACCCCATATAGTAGTGAGGAGGGAGAACAACTGAAGAAGGTAAGAAAACCAATGGTGAAGGAACACAGGACATTCAAGCACAGAAAGAATAGAAAGAAAAAGGGGAAATGGGCAAGATTGCTGAGCCTAAAAGAGAGGAAGAAACAACAACAAAAACACGAAGGGAAAAGAGGATGCAGAGTAGGATAGAGAAGGTCGAAACAACCCAAATGAAGGCTACCACAGCCAAAGCAGGCACACAAAAACAAAAGGAAAAGACCCACCCTAACATCTCAGCAACACACACAGAAACAGTTGACACAGAGATTTCTACAGGAAGCAAGGAAAGAGAACGCCAAGAGGAGAAACATCCTCTGAAATCTTGACAAGGGAGGGAGGAGCTGTGCTTGCTGCATTAAGCACCCCTGCAAAACAAAAAGGAAAAAGAAAAAGGTAGGCTTCCATGTATGTCAAGGCCAGGAAAAGCACAAGAATTCAAACAAGCAGAATAGGAGGAGCCGTGGAAGGACATGGACAAGAAGGTAGAATTTTATGGCACACAGGAGTAGACCACATCAGAATCTTGGGATGATAAGGAGGCCACCAGAGCCAGCAAAAATGAAGAAATAGATTAGTTGCTCAGAGGATGAGCAACACCTTCAGTAGGGGGTGATGATAAGCCCCAGAAATGGGTAATTATATGGGCTCATTCAGCCTCCTAATTCGACTTAATCTACCATTCTCATTAGTTTATTGCATGTTTTTTATTATATTTATGCTAATAGAGTGAATTGGATTAGTCATTATGGCAAAAAGTCTAATGTGTGCTTTATGTAGATTTTTAGTCAATTTTAAGACAAAATCAAAGGCTTAATGAGCACTTAGCAGCCAAATTCGTGGAAGAACAAGGGAGAGGATTTGTAGGAAGGTGTCCCCTTCATTTATAAGCCCTTACCTCGAATTCTCCATCAAAAACTCGGAGCGCAAGGGGCAGCCAAGCAAGTCAAGTAGGACTGCTGTTAACTGCAAGTTTTGGCAGCGGAGTTCCTAAACTTTAAGAGGGATATTGGGGTCCTCAATTTGTATAAATAAGAAGGCTTAGGGCCTCATTTCGGTTAGTCAGGAGTTAGTCAGATTTTAATCAGATTGTAGTTAGATTTTAGTCAGTAGGTTAGTCATTTTGTTAGTCTATTTTTGCACTTTAGTGCAGCGCTGTATCAGTGCATTTTCGAGCTTTTTCTTGTAGACAGTTCTTGGGATGTAACTATTATTTTTTATCAATAAAGATGAATCGAGCTTTGCACCAGCTCTAATCTTTCTTAGGAGGCTGTAGCTTTTGGGTTTGGGCCCAATCCAAGTGTTAATACCTCCTTTGTGTACTTTTATGTGTCTTTGCTGCATTCTTGGAATAATATCTGTTATTTAGGTTAAAAGCTTGTTTTGTACTTAGGTTATTTTTTATGACTAAAGTAGTTTCTCATGCTTCAGGTTGATTTGATAGTTTGGTATAGGAAAAGACCTGCAAAAAAGCCACCAAGAAATCCTTGATCTCATCTCTCCCTCCTTGGGACCATGAGCTGAGACCAAGGCATACTTGCTGCCACAAAAACACTGTTTTTGCCTCTCCATGCAATTGCTAGTGTTAGATTTTTAGTTAGGAAATTTGATACCAATTGTACTTGCATGTTTAGAATCTGTTCTTACTTAGTTTCCATAGTGATCTTGCATGATTTTCTGCCAATAAACTTTTGTTCATCATGTTTCTAGTTTTTAGGTTAAAGTAGGTCAAAATAGCTAGATCTTTGGTTTTTCTCGTTCTTGTTGATCAATTTTGGAAAATAGTGTGCAGAACACCTATGATACCTCCCTGCCTACCCTTCCTCCATCATACAACCTGCTCCAACCCCTAATCCAAGATTCCTTCCCTTCATTTGCATATTTTCCCACTTTGCCCTAATTTCTACATTCTTGTGCATCATTGCTCCCTCCATCTTTGAACAAATCCAATCACCTCAATCACTCCTTAGCTTTATTCACCAGGTCTCATACCCTTTCACATCCCCATCCAACCTCCATTTCCACTTTCCCGCCATTTTCCTGCCATCAGCCCTCCAAAATTCTCTTTCGGATCTTCCTATAAAACATCTTGTAGAACCCCTACAGAGTTCATGTAGAAGTTCACATGAGCGGTTTTTCGAGATCTGGTCATCGTGAAACTCTTTGGAAGGGTGCTAGGGACACCTTTGGCCCTCTTCTCACCTTCCCAACCTCCTGTAAGCGCCTACTCCATTTCGTTTCGCCAATCAACCTATGCACAGTCAAAAATAGTTAAAGCACATGCATAATAACTCTGCAAAATTACTCAAAAATGTAAAAAGATGTTTTTTCCATATTTTACTGTAGAAGTAGCTTAGTCACATGCATTTTACCTTTCTAAAAGTCAACGGTTTCATCTATTTTCTTGCACTAATAGGGCTAGTCGGTAAAACTAGGGTTTTCTAGGGTTTGTGTTTCTTTTCAAGCTTTCAACTTCTTTTTGCAAGTAGGCTACCGCTTTTGAGTTAGCTTTCATCCATCAAAGTTGGAAGTTTCTTCTAAGAGCTCATAAAAGTTGGCTTAAGCTCCTAGCAGACTTGTGCCAGCTGATAACAAGTTTGTTACGAACAACCAAGTTGATAAAAGTAAAGAAGGGAGTCCCAGAAATTGCACCATCATTACTGCAATACTAGGACCCACCAAATTTCATAATATTTTTTACATTCCATCAAAATCCTTATTGTATACTGCAATTTTTTCCTACCCTCCATCAACCGTAATCATGTAAAAAATGATATTTTAAATCAATAATTATGCATTCAATTGAGGCTGGAAATTAATTGTGAGTTGTATGAATAATGAAGATATAAATGCAATTAAAAGCCAATATCGATAATCTGTGAACTTTAATGTTAATATATTGTTAATTTTTTGCTCCACTTAATGTGTTATACAATCTCATTAATAATTTTAAAAACGCTTAAACTTAAATGCCATATCTATAAAAACAGTGTAACGAATAATCACAAAAACTGAAGACCTATAAGTTTATAGGCTTGAGTAAATGTAAGCGAAAATTGAGATGAGTGAGCCTAATCAAAGATAAATGCCTTAGTTTTTCTTCATAATCTTCTGCCTAAGCTGTGGTAAAAAGAGAAATAATTGAATAAAACTAAATGTGTCAGCCGTTCCGAACGTACAACAGTCATATCATGCATGGACTCCGAAAATTGGAATACCGGGATCATTTATCCGACACTGCACATCTTATAAAGTTACAATGAAAACCAAACCTCACTTCGCCATAAAAAAGAACAACAGTAGAACTTCTATCTGTTAGCCTAACTCTTTTACCAAATAAAAAACCTAAAAAGAGGTTTAAAATTGTTAAAAAGAAGCTGCCCACATAGTAAAAATAAAAATGATTGAATAAATCCAAATGTGTCAGCTTGTCCGAATGTGCAACAGTCATATCATGTATGGACTCCGGAAATTGGAATACCCTAGATAATTTATCCGACACTGCACATCTTATAAAGTTATAATGAAAACCAAAACTTCACTTTGCCATGAAAAAGAACAACTCTAGAACTGCTATCTATTACCCTCAACTCTTTTACCAAATAAAAAACCTAAAAAGAGGTTTAAAATTGTTAATGACTCTCGCTGAAGCAAAGAAATTGGAAAACAAATTTATTTTTGTTGCAGTTATGTTCATGTCTCTGAAAACCAGAAGCTAGCCACATTGGAAAAGAAGCTGCCCACATAGTAATATATAAGATTATAATAATGCTCATCACAGGTCTTGAAATTCAACATTGTCCGTAGTGTAAAGCACTGACCAGTCGTCAGGTCCTAACGATATAAGAAAATAAGAATGGAATTATAACTATTGATTTTTTTTAATGAAAAATATTTCAGATATTTTTATATTTTATAAATAATATATATGTTTTGGTTTTAAGGATTTAATTACATAGAGTTCAAAAACTATTACAATAAAGTTAATTATGTAGTTAATAGTATTAAAAATTGAATTTAAATAGAAACCAATACTATGAAAAATATTTCAGCTGTTTTTATAGTTTATAAATAATAAATATGTTTTGGTTTTAAGGATTTAATTACATAGAGCTCAAAAACTATTACAATAAAGTTAATTGTGTAATTAATAGTATTAAAAATTAAATGTAAATAGAAAAATACGATCAAAATTGTAGTATTAAAAAAAAGTTGTGTATTATTAAAAGAAATTGTGCATACAGTCAAGCTAATAAAGAGTTCGGTGTAATTGTAGTATTAAAAATAAAAAAATTATTTATAAGATTGTGTGACGCCATTTTATGGTAAGATCAGTGAATTTAGCACATGGTCATGTAGCTCGAGTGGTTGGATGGACGGCTTACCGCCTCCCCATCCGGGACCGACTCTCGCTGCATGTCCGCTGCTCCGTAGCATATTGTTCACCATTCTGCTTTGTTGTTCCGATAGTTTATTTTGTCAATCACGCATCCTTGTACATATGATATAATGTAAATATATTGTGAATAATTGTGAATAAATGGACTATATATAGCTTTTAATGGGACTCACCCCCCTTTTGAAAAAAACATTAGTTACTTGATTCCAAACTTAACATGTCACATCAAATGACTATCAAACTAGTAAGGAGTTAAGCATAATAGTGTATGTGATTGCTAATCTAACAGAGATCTCAGAAGGAACTGCATGTAGTCGTCGAAGGAGTAATCATTGCAGCTTAGAAGTACACTTTAATGTCTTGTCTTTATCTTGTGCAACAAGATCACGCAAACATCATGAAAACATGAAAGGGCGCTGCTACACAGTCATGCCATTGATTTTTCAAAAGATTATGTATTAAAAATTTCGAATGTCAAATTGCTACATAGTCATGTCATTGATTTATCAAAAGATTGTGTAACAAAAATTTGGAATGTCGTATGACTAGTTAATCGTCACACATACACTTGGTTTAATATTATTTGCTCAGATCGTCTACCTATTTATGAGGTAATTTTTGTATTTTTAACTTCTTAATTGAATCAATGAGTAATAACATTTTAATCTAATAGCAAAAAACTCAATACAATATCCTGTATTTACAACAAAAATATTAATTAGAAACATTGTACGTCAAACTTTTACCACAGCCAATGGAACCCCAGATTTAAAATGGAGCAAAACAAGGCCCCAATAACCATGGCCTAAAATGCCATGAAAAATTGTAAAGCATTGAATCTAACAGTAATACATTGTAAGTCAAACTTCTACAACAACCAATAGACCCACAGATTTCTAACAGAATAAAACATTGCAAAACATGGCCCCAACAACCGTGGCCTAAAATGCCATGAAAGGATGTAAAGCAAGGAATCTAACAGTAAAATTGTTTTGTAGGCTGCCACGTGGATGTCTTATCTAACAATTATAAAAATTTGATGCTGAAGGGAACAATTATAACATTTTTAATTGAATGTTTGATAAATGTGATGCTGAAGGGAACAATTATATCATCTTTAATTCGATATGTGATAAAGGTGGATAAGCTAATAAAACAGGTTAATAAAATATTATGAAATTAATTAGATGATAATTTTATTATGAACTATAAATTATAAATTGATGGAACAATATTTTTAATGATAGAAATTCAGTGGGAAAATTTTTAGAATTGATTACAATATCGTGATTGATCAGTCTCACATGTTTTTAGCGATAGCAAGCATCTCTGGTGGCCTGCTATATTTGCTCAGAACCTCTCATCTTTCTCTGGCACGATTTCTTAATTAGGTGGGATTATTTCCCCTTACTTACACCTCGAAAACTCCAAACAACATAGCTGACAAAACCATGATCCTGGTTTAATTTATGTAACATACCCTGGTTTAAAGGTTACGGCCACTAGGGATTTTGCTCCAACCAAAGCTAGTCGAGGGTATCCTTTCAACGCTGAACTTCTGCCTTTTACCGTCGGTGATTAACCTCTGTAGCTGAGTTTTGTTTCCTTGGGCATAATTCTAGTAAAAATAGGTCACCTTATTTCTTCATTTGCTTGCAACATGTGATTCTCTACTTGGCATGCGATGGTTTCCGTCTTCTTTCCTTAATCCTTCATGTCACGGTGATTGTTTTCTCTTTTGAAAATGAAACTACCCACCATAACGTAAATTTAGTGGTCCTACTAAAGAGGTTGGGGTTGCCTCTGATTAGAAGGTCGGAGATCAGACCTCTCACCTCTTCTACCTCTAAATTTTTATATTGTGGGTCCGACTACCCTTCACGCCCGACCGTTGACTGGCCTCACCAAAGGTTGCGTCAGGGTTTGGCTTTGCCCCTGTGTTCGCTTCAATTAAAAAAAACCCAACCTCCTTGTGACCCAACTAAATTGTGGTGATCCCTTCTCCATTAATATTCTAGTTGCATAAACATATGCTACACCAACTAATTACTAGTCCGGTCTCTCTCGACACAAAGGAGGATCATACTTTTGTGTGGATCATTTAAGCACGTGACGGAGCTATAAGGGGTGTTCTCGAACCCAAGAAAATTTTCCAAATGTCACAACGACCATCGCTCTACTAGATAGAGCGGAACACGCTTCCCCAAACAATGGACTTTAGGCACATTAAACAACATGAAGGAACAAACCAGACTCAAATACTTCCCACTAACGAATGTACATTCATAATTCTTATTACTCTTCAAGCGACGGTCCTCTAATCGCTTTCGATGCAGTAGCATCTTACATCTAAGTCAAAATATAGGGCTGTCTTGTGAGTGTTTTTGATGTAGTAGCATCTTTCTTACAAGGCAAAATGTATTTTGACTAAGTAAGGGGTTTTCTATGTAATGACGGAGTTGGTTTTCTAATTGTAGAATTATTTAATTTATTGTAGTTTTTTATATTTTTGAACATATTGTACATAAGTGATTAATGTGAGGATTGATGTAATTAGATCTTCTAAAAAAATAAGAGATCTTGAGAGTATTTTGGAAAGTTTGAGAGATAGGAAAGAGTGTGTGTACAGAGAGAAGAGAGGCTTTGAGGATGAGAGAGGCTATAAGGCAAAAGAGGGCCAAAACGATTTATTTGCAAGCCGAAGGCTTTTTGTAATTATTTGTAAATAACGCAAAAACACCTTATTTCAAGTGTATTCAGAGGAAGGGATTCTATTTATTGTGAATGTTGAACATTTATTTAGATATGTATGGACAATATTGGTGATTACAGACTGTAAGATTAGAAGCAAGAGCATGCGAGAATGCATGCCAAAGTGTATAACAATGGAGGTGATTTGAGGGAGGATTTTATCAAAGTGGCGCAGCAGAACCATGATCGATCACAGAGAAGTTGTTCAAGTTCAATATGAAATTTCAGATGGAATAGGGACAAGATTAGAATCTTCTACACTGATAGAAAAAGCTCATGAGAGATAGACATGATCATTGATTGATAGAGGATTAACGATCCACTAATCAGATGAGCGAAAAACTGGAGGAGCAACGAAATCAAAGAGGCATAGTGGAAGCATACAAAGCCGAACAGGAATCAAACACAAAGGATTCAAATACAAAGCAGTTAAACATAGAGCCGAGAGGAGCCAATACTTAGCATAGTTAGCATTGACAGAGAACCTGTTAAGTAACAATGCTCGATCCAACAATAGACGGCATCATGAGACATAATGAAAACACTGGACAACATCATCCCAAAGATAATAGCCCGAAGGAATTGTTTAGAACTCCAAAGAGGGAGTGTCAGGCCGACTAGGAGTTAGGCGGACCTAGCAAGATAAGCGGAAGGTTATAAGGCGCCAAGCCATCGAGCGTCAGATTTTGCTTGAGTCTTGGCTCTATGCGAGACTTTATTTATATACATCATTGGAGAGCAGGTGGGGACCACCTAGAGGTAATACCTCAGAAGTTCCAATATGGTGCATTATGTTGTGGTGTCAGGTTGGAATGGAGTGGGTGGAGCCCACTGAACCGATTCCTAACCTGACCATACAAATATGGAGCACTAAGGCTTGCACCGGGCGAAAAAGTGAGAGACACATCGGATTCAATGCTTGGTCATAGTGCTTGATTCCAAGGGCGAAAAATTAATAAGGAGCTTAGCTCTAGGTGATATTGGAAGGGCCTTGACCGTGAAGGGAATCAAGGGTACGACAAGAGAAAGAAAGGTTGCGAAGGGATTACTACTGAAGTATTGTGTTATTTTGAGATAATGTCACAAAGGCTAGTCTAGAAGTGAAGTAGGGCTGTGAAGGTTCTGCGCTAAAGAAGAAAGGGAGAAACACCTTTTTTCTCCTCCCCGCTATAAATAGAATTAGTCCAATCGTGTAGAGGGACTCTCTCTTATAAACTCATCCTACTATGATTAAATTCAATAAAGGGATTTATATCCCTAGGGCTAGAAGAAGCACCATTTGAGATAAAGAACTAGGTCTAGTGGGTTCTAAGTGAACCTGTGCTCAGATATGAGGTCGGGTTTACATCAAGTGGTATCAAAGCATCAATTTCGACCCCTGGTCGGGAGATTGCTATAATGAAGCAGAACCAACAAAGGCTTAAACTTCTAAGAGGCCAAGTGGTATTCGAAGATTAAAAAGCAAGAGCAGATCTTGTTGAGGTAAAAGTTTTGTTTTTCAATTTGATTTAATAATTGAGAATGAAGATTTTTGAAGACATGGAGGATGATTACTTGTGTGGAAGTAGCGAAAAAATGGATTGAGAGGCAAAGAAACCTCACTTAAGAACAGAGGAGCAAGGAGAACAGATCTAGGGAATTGATTGAAGAAGATCTTGGCACAAGTATACAATTTTTGTGAGTTCATTTGCAAGTAGCAGAGTGAGGAAGGGTAGCAACCATACTACAAGAAATTTTTTTGGAAGGAGAATTATCAGAGAACCCAACAACAAATGAATTTTTGAATAAGGAGAGAGAACAACAGAGTTACCAAAGGGGAAGTGAGTAAGGAAATTGCAACAGCTAGACAACTAAGAAAGCTAAGGAGCAAGTGTGCTCAGAGAAAGTGAAAGATAAGAGGCAGAGAAGAAGAGTGACTTCCAATAAGTAACATTTTTGCATAAGTTGTCAGATAAGGAAATTCCACAGTGAGTGTTGGTATAATTTCCAGAAGAAGTTCCAAAAAGGGGACCAAGAATACCAAAAGGCTAAGCTTTGGAGGAATCTTAGTGAGGTATTAATAGGTGGAAGACTTGATATAATAGGGAAAGAGGAGGCTTGTTGTAGCTCACAAGAAGTGGACAAAGAATCTTGACAAAAAGAGGAAAGCATGGCTATTGAAGTTTAAGATAAAGCTTTAGAGAAGAGGAGTCACAATCATTCAAAGAAGAATGAAAAAGAAGTTGGCATAGGAAGGACGAGTAATGAATAATTTGAGAGGGAAATGATTGAGTTGAAAGAAAAATTCAATCATTTGAGACAATTGTTACGATACTACAGATATGGCTGGATAGTGAGGAAGAAGAAGGTGAGATGGGCTTCATTACAGAAGAAATTGAAGTAGAGAATATGTGTCAAGATAAAGGGAAATCTCATAGTAGCTGAGTGTGAGGAGGAAGTTCGCTACTATGAACCAAAACAAGTATCAATCCTCGGAGCAGGAGAAAGTGACAAAGAAATTGAGAATGAGATTGAGATTGATGCTAAAGAGCCTTATGTTTTTAAATATCATGATTGGTGCATGATTGCAAGTGAATATAGAGACCAGACAGTAAAAATTGCTATAGATAAGACAAAGTTATCTTGTGAAGACAATCAAGTTGGAGATTGCAAACAATGGGTGAATGTAGTCCTGAAAGAAAACCTTGAGGTTAAGGGAATTTTATTTTGAGATGTCTGAGAGGGAGACATTTAACTTTTCCAATGAAATTGATGAGGATGGTGAAGATTGGATCGAATTTGAGTGTTGTGACATTGAATTAAAAGACAAAGAAGTTGTGGTGATGGAGGAACATGAGACCTTGATGAACGTTTACATGTTCTCAAAAATGAATGGGGAGGCATTGGAGGCATTTATAGAGACTCTAAATTCTCATTTTTTTAAACTAATGATTGATTTATGATTGTAGGAAATGAAAAATGTGAGGATGGACATATTTATACTTATCTCATAGAAGACGTAGAATTTGAAGAATGTGTTGGCATAATAGACACATATTGTCAAGAGAGTGAATGTATGCAAGGAAATGATATGTTGGCTTGAAGATACTTTGATTAGAGAAGCATAAGGAACTTTGGGAGAAGTTATGCAGGGTTACAAGGAAGTAACCATGACACTGGTAAAAGAGGAGGAGACTACAAAATAATGGAGAAAAACCATGGAGGAAACCTTGCATAGATTTATAACTTATTTGTGTAAAATTTGTCATTTTAACAAAATGCAAGATATGGAGTTGTTGGAGCAGACAAACAACTTGAAGTTGCAGCGCAAAAGCATGCAATAAAGGACATGTAGTTTTTTTAAATAAAGGAATAAGGAGCTGGAAGTTACAACAACCCTACAAATTCCTCGTGGAGGTTAGCAATAGTCAAGAAAGAAAGAAGACTAGTGATAACAATGATTCAAAAAACATGTACCATCGAGAGGATAAGCTGGACATAGAAATTGGTGATTGTTGATGCTAATGAGTAAGATATCCAGGAAAAAGAAAAGATGTAGCAGACATAAGAAGAATACCATGGAAAAATTCAACTTAATGAATAAATTTGCGTCGACAAAATCAGTGGAAAACTCCAACATAAAGTCTGGATACTAGGAAAAAAGAAGGAAAAAATAGTGGGACAACAACAACATGACATAACAACTAACATACTACAAGTCAAAGTTTGGGATCCAAAAGGATTACATCAGCTTATGGAAGCACATGATTAGAAGACCATGAATCTTTTGAACCTTGGGAGTATGATGCAAGAGCATCTTACATCCAAGTCCAAATGTATTTTGACTAGGAAAGGGTATCTTCCATTTACAAGGGAGTTGGTTCCCTAAGTGTGGAATTATTTAATTTATTTTATTTTCCAATGCTTTGAACATATTGTACATAAGTGATTAAATGTGAGGATGGATGTAATTAGATCTTCTAAAAAATGAGATCTCGACAGTATTTTGGAGAGAGAGGAAAGAGTGTGTGAACATAGAGTAGAGAATATTTAAGGGCGAGAGAGGCCATAAGTCCAAAGATGGCTAAAATGATGTATTTGCAAGCCAAAATCCTTTTCTAATTATTTTTAAATAATGAAAAAACACTCTATTTCAAGTGTATTCCAAGTGAGAGTCTCTATTCATTGTGAATGTTGAGCATTTTTTATTAATGTATGGACAATATTGGTGATTGAAAGCTTTAATATCAGGAGGAAGAGTGTGCGAGAATGTGTTCCAAAGTGTTGAACAATGAAGCTGATTTAAGGGAGGATTATATCATAGTGGCGTTGGATAAGCATGATCGATCATAGAGAAGTCAAGCAAGTCCAATATGTGATTCTAGATGGAATAGTGAAAATATCATAGTATTCTAGAATAATAGGAAGATCTCAAGAAAGATAAACATGATCGTTGATCGACGGAGAATCAACGATCCATTAATCAAATGAGAAGAAAAACTAGAGGAGAATTGAAATCAAAGAGGTGCAGTGGAAGCATACAAGACCGAAGAGGAATCAAACATAGAGGAATCAAACATAGAGGAGTTAAACAAAGAGACAAGAGGAGCAAATACTTAGCATAATTGGCATTGACAGAGAATCTATCAAGTAACAGTGTCAGAACCAACAATAGACGACGTTGGGAGTCAGAAGGAAATCAATGGGCCACGTTTTCATGGAGACAATAGGTCGAAAGAATTGTTCGGGACCCCAAGTCTATGTGACTAGGACGGAAGTACCAGGACACATCATCCCAAAGATGATAACTTGGAGGAATTATTTGGAACCCAAAGGTGGAAGGGCTATGCCGACTAGGCATTGGACAAATGTGTCAAGACAAGTGGAAGTTGATAAGGCATCAAGCCTTCCAGTGTCAGACTCTACGCAAGTCATGTCTTTACATGAGCCTTTATTTACATACATACCAATAGAGTTTGTGAGGTCTGCCCAGGGGTAACACCCCAGAAGTTCCAATATGGTGCACTATGTTGTAGCAACAGGTTGGAATGAAGTGGGTGGAGCCCACCTAGTTAACGCCTAACTCGGTCATATAAAGATGTAGCACTGAGGCCTGTGTCGGGATGAAAATGCTAGGACACGTCGAATTCAACACTTAGTCATAGTGCTTGATTCCAGGGTCAAGAAATAATAAGGAGCTTGGCTATGGGGGCTATCGGAAGGGATTTGATCACGAAGGGAAGCCAAGGTAAACATAGGAGAAATAAAGTCCATGAAGGGATTAGTGCTCGAGTATTGTGTTATTTGGGGACAGTTCCACGAAGGCTAATCCAGAAGTGAAGTAGGGCCATGAATGTTTTATGCTAAGTAAGAAAGGGATCAACATCTTTTTGCTCCTCCCACCTATAAATATAATTATTCCACTTGCGTAGATGGATTGTCTCCTTTAAAATCATCCCACTATGATTAAATTTTATAAAGGGATTTATATCGCGAGGGTGAGAAGAAGCATCATTTGAGACAAAAAACTAGGTTAGTGGGTTCTAAGTGAACTTGCACTCATATATGAGGTTGGGTTTGCATAAGCTTTCAAGCCAATACTCTTTATCACCACTAATGAGAGAACCCTTTACTTTCACTTTTCTTGTTAGAATTTGAGCCTATTTTTAGACAAGGGATGAAAACATAGTAATGAAATTATATTCATTTGAAAAGTATGATTAGAGAAGAAGTTTGTGGCTCATTGCTCAAGCTCCTCTTGTCAAGTTTGATTACTGTATAAATTCACATATACACACAATATACATGGACATCGCAACAAATAAATATCCTAATAGAATAAAGGCTATTTAGGCATTCGTCCAAAATTATCTATTATGTAAACTAAACACTTTTCAATATTTACAAAGCCCTACTTTGTCAACTCCTCAAAATATCCTAACAACATGATAGTCCAGACTCCTCTAGGAAGAGGACACTTTCCCTATTACAATTTCATCTAAATAAAATGAAAAAATAAAACTCTATCTAAAATCTAGATATCCCCTTTTAGGGATTTAAAAAATTGGTACAACTCACATTTGTTCTCCTACATCAAACTGCCTTGGCGGAAGAAGGTTGACCTCTTGGTCAATAGGCTAAATCCTCCAAGATCCTAAAATAGTGTTGTTTTTGTCCATATGCCCGATGTTGTTGTTGTTTTAGTCCTTACTTTATTCTTCTAGGATCTCAAGTTGATTTTGTTGCACTCCACCTACTTTTCTAAGGCAATCTTGCACAATGTACTTAATGTTGGTTGTCCTTCTCCTTCCATAATTCTAGATTTTGTTTTGTAGTTGTTTAACCTTTTCCATGTTGCTGCAGTCTTCCATAATCAACTAAGTGCTTAAGTAGTTTGATCTTTTATGATGAATATACCATTCTCCAAGTATCTCCTTCGTCAACATCATGAGTTCGTCAACCTACATGTCTAGTCTGCACTCTTTATGGTACATGTTGCTTCTTCCTTGTTGATCCATAACACTCGTACCAATCACCACCATCAATATATTTAGGGTTTTGGTCTCCATTTTGTTATATGGGTTCCACTTTTATGCATCTCAATAACAGTAAATAGAATGCAAAATTCCAAAGTGTTGGGAATTCTATATCATTATTTGTTATCCTATAATTCTTGGTTGCAAATGAAATAAATCCCATTGCTCTCCTCCTCTCCTTCATCTCTTGGCAACATTCTCTCCCTCCTTTTAGAAATACCAACAATCCTCACATCAAGATGTTATTTTTCAAAAAACCTCACAATGGTTGGGTAACATTGTGTGGTCGCTTCATTCAAGCTTCTTGTATGAACTGCAAATTTGTCTTCAATAAGCTCTATACTTGCATGTCTTCCTCATGTCAAGACATTGGTCATGGTATCCTCCAACCATAATCTCAAGACTTCTAAGATGTCTTTGTCCTTAACAAGCCAATTTTGGTCTCTTTGGGATAAAATTTAATGTTCTTCATCCTTCTGGACACTCTGTTCAACATTGGGTATTGTCAAATCTACATTCACATAAAATATATCAATCTTAAAAGGCGACGCCTTCCTGCCTCTTCCGTTGTCCTCTTCCAAATTTATTTCTCTTGGTGAATTTTATGAGACAGAGTTGTCTCATCCTCCTTTATGAAAGATTTCAATTCCCTTCTTCCTTCAATGTCTTGGTAATATGTTGTTACAAATGTGTATGGCTACCCTCCCTCAACATTATTGGAACCTACATCCAAATGAAATGTGTTATATTTAAAAATGTGAGGCTCTCTTGCCTAATTTGAAATCTTTGCACCCAAATTGCCATGTTGATATGAATTCTCTCTTTGATTCAACCTCTGCTCATGGTCTTCTCTTTGCTATAGGGTTAAAATCCCTTTATTTAACTCTTGTTGTCCACATATTTCAGCTACATCTTCTGCCACCTGAAATTTGGCATGTTGGATGCACACTTTCAAGTCAACTATCCTTCATTTCAAAGAATTAAATTCCTCATACAAGTAATAAAAATTAATTTTTAATAAATTGTAGTCTCATACACTGTCATCCATTCTCCTTCATCAAATTATGATTTCATTTATTCTATCAACTCAATTTCTGAATCATGTTCCATGAGCAAACCACATTAGTTTCAAAGGCGTGAGGTTTTTTAGCCTTTGGAGATGCTCCTAGTGTAATTTTTTGTTATGGACATTCCCATAGCCCATGAGACTACCTTTTGGTTTCTTCCTTTCATCCTCATCATTGACTTCACTCCTTTGCATAATATCTTTTGAGGACCTTTCAACATCATTATTCTCATCTGCCATTATGGTGATCTCTATCAATTACTTGCAACATTCCTTCTTTGATTAATTTTGGTATTGAGAGGTAGTTATTGAGCCTTCTCCTCTCTATTCGACCTCTTTTTTATGCCTCTAGCCTATATTCACATAAAACTCATCAACTTTAGAGACAAAATGCCACCTAGTCATCTCTAGTATTTTTGCTTCAACTCTCCTTCCTGACTTTCCATAAGGCCTTCTTCACATTCCCTGAGACATTTAATTAATGTCTCATCAACATCATCTTTTTGCATCGAATCTATTTCTTTGGACTTTGCATGAAGTCCCTGATAGTTTCTGATAGTCTCACCCCAACAACTTCCTCATATCCAGGGTTTATGCATTGCTTAGGTCCACAATAATGTATTTTCTTCCTAGGTTCAACCACCCTAAGTCCTTCTTCCTTCAACTGAGAAATTAACATCTGCTTCACTTTCTTCCCTGGTTTCTTAGCAATAGGGGATTTCCTTTTGAAACACTTCTTCCTAATAAGTAATTTGAACCTCTTCATCAGGTTCAATCATTGTCTATGGTCTTCATGTTCCAACATCATCTTCACTAAATTGATCATCTATTTCAACTTAGCTATCTCCCTATCAAATTGGCTTAATATCTTTTGATCCCATTTCTCTTGGTATCTTTTGTTCCTCTATCATGAATTCATTTTTAACCCTGATTATGGTCATCAGTAGCCATATTTTTTCTTCCCTTACTGTGAGCTTTCACTTGCCCACTGTGAGATGTAAAGAAGCCTTTTGTAACAAGTCTTCTCCATTTTTTGTTACCTTAACACCTCACCTCCACCTGGCTATTAGTGTCCCCAATTTCCCTCCTATAGAAACTCTTAAGAGCTCATTTCTCCTTTGTGGCTTCTACTACACCTTGCTCATGTCTTCAGAACTCCTCTGGTTCCCTTCTATTGAGGACCCCATCTATCCCCTTCACTCTCTAACCAAAATTAGGTTTTCTCCTTCAACAACCTCTCTTACTGCAAGGGTTCTTGCCACTTCTTCTTAGAACTTTTTCTAGTTCTTATAGATATCGTTGGCTATATTTATGTTATCCTCAACTACTACTACCTGCAATTATTATCTTGGAAAAATTTAAACAGCGTAACGACCATTTACTTATAAGGGTTCTTTCTCAACATCTCTTCCAACTCTTCACTTGGTTAGGATATCCTTTTCTCCTTCCAACTCTACTCCTTGTTGGAAATTTCTTCCTCTATGCCTATCTCTTATGTTTTATGCCATGTCTTTTCAACATAAAATTGTCATTCTTTATAAATTAATCAGATACTTTATTACCTTTCTGGTCCAACTTATTCTCCTTCTTACTAGCTGCAACATCTCATACTGCAATCTCTCTTTATATGGCATTGCTTGAAAAAGAGCTTCAACTATGATACCACAATGATAGTAGGTCCCTGGCCTATTACAGTTTCCCATAACCTCTTAGCTTTCTCTGACATTACATCTTAATTAGGTTGGGTTCTTTCCCCTTACTTGCACATTGAAAAATCCAAACAACGTCTACAAAACCATGATCCTTCCTGGTGTAATTTATGTAACATACCATGTTTAAAAGGTTACCGGTACAAAGGATTTTTCTCAAACCAAGGTTGTTCGAGAGAATCCTTTCAATGCCAAACTTCTTTTTTTCATCGGTGATTAACCTCTCTAGCTTTTGTTTCCTTGGGAATAATTCCAGTTTCCCTCTTCTTTCCTTAATCCTTCATGCCATGGTGACGGTTTCTTATTTTGGTAAATGAAATGCAATACCATCCTATTATATACCTCCCTTTCAATAACGGAAATTTAGGGGTCCCACCAAAATGGTCGGGGTTGACTCTGATGGGAAGGTTGTAGGTCGAATCTTTGACATCTTCTACCTCTATGAATTTTAATATTGCAGGTGAGATTTCTCTTCAAACCTGACTGGTGACTGGCCTCACCATAGGTTAGCTCAGGGTTTGGCAACATCCCTTTGTTCGCTTAAATAAAAGAAAACTCGCCCTTCTTATAGCCCCACTAAATTGTGGTGATCCCTTCTCCATTAATCTTCTAGTCACATAAACATAATTTTTATTTCTTTTTGGTGATCCCTTCTCCATTAATCTTCTAGTCATATAAACATAATTTTTATTTTATTTATTTATTTATTTATTATTATTATTATTATTTTCCAGATGTAAAAAATGCTAGTTTATATAAGAAACCAATGCATATATTAAAAAAGAGTCATGAGTACATTTGGACTTTCATATTCAAAAATGATTCCTCCAATATACCAGGAAAAGTGTATATAAATCCTATCATATTCAAAGATGTTATCAAATGAAAAAATTGCCATAATGAGTTAATGGCTTCTACCATAAAAAAACTATACCAAAAAGAGTATAACCATATAGTCTTTCCATAACAATAATAAAAGGCATCAAGAATAGTCAAAACATGGATGTGATATGAGATTTCATCAACAAGAAGCTATGGGAGGGGGAAGGATCCCTCAGCCGAAATAGTGTCACCCTCCAGGTATGTGCAATGAATATTAGCATATAAAATTGCAATCCCATGCTTTGACACTAAATGTGAAACCTGGTTCTTCTCACAATACATGTGCTGGAAAGTAACTGCAAAAAAGTACCTCTTAGATGTTTGATCTAGGCGATCAACGTGTAAAGGTGTGGGGGAGAGAAATCTGAGTTTGTAATTAAACCATTGATGAGGAGTTGTGAGTCTCCATACACAAAAATAGAATCAATACACAGATTTTTGGCAATCCACAAAAGTCCCCATAGAGCTAGTTTTTCCGCCTTCATGTTTTTACCTTGTCCCCCACTCCAGTGGAATCTGTAATGGAAAATATGGTCCACCCACAGCTAAACACCATAGGCACAAACTGAATTCTAAATAGCGCCATCAAAGTACCCACTAAGAAATGAATTTCATTTGGAGCATATCTTAGGGATCTATCCTTTATCATACAAATGGGGATCCTTAGATCATGTAAACTGAGAAGTACTTTGTGTAGGATGACAGGAGGGATTACTAGAATCCTTTCAAAGATGAGTCTATTTCTAATGCACCAAATTTCACTGGTGGTGAGAAAATGAATAGCCTTAACCTTATTTCCATGTTGCAGCCACCATATATAATAGTCAATCATACTATCAAAATTCCTAATGGGTACATTTAGAGCTCTGCATATACCACACAAAACGCAGGATGTAAATTGACATTCTAAAAAAAATGACAATTGTTTTCATTAGAATTCTTGCACACGGTGCATCTCCCCTATCCCATCTAGCCCCATTTGCATAAGTTCTTTGAAGTAAGGTTTTTATTTTTCAAAACCATCCAATTAAAAAGTATTATTTTGATGGGAATATCTAATTTCCAAACTAGTGAAAACCAGCTTGGTTGGAGTAAATTGTGATGTAAGTGAAATGGGTACCTGTAATTGTCCTCCACCTCAACCTGGCTTACAGGAAGTTTCCCTACCAAGTTGAGAGTGTCTCTCGCTTTTGATCTACAAAAACGAGCATACCTTAATTGAAGGATAAATTCCTCCTACTCGGAAGCATGTAAGTTAGACAGACCCAATGACTCCATGCTTTTCCAAAAGGGCAAGAAAACATTCCATCTATCAATGACTTGTTTAAGTATGAATAAGCCTCTTTGATGTAGACGTAAAATCAACCTTTCCGTCATGGAGTGTGTTGCCTCCACCCCTTTGATATTATCCATACGTACCAGAAGACTATTAGATTCTCTAGAGAAAAAGGTCTCCCACCTTTTGAAAGCATCTCGAAAAATAACAACCCTTGTGGTTTCGATATGGCCCAATCTAATCCAATGCTCGATCCCCTTGTTATGTAAGTATTTTGTAGCAACTATGTCCCTCCATATACCATTCTTGAATAATGCACGACACATAGATTTAATGACCAAGGCCGATCCAAATAGGTTGATGTCAATGATTCCCCGTCCTCCCAGCTCCTTGGGAATAGTAATGTTATCCCATATATTCTCGATTATATGGTAACGTTATCCCTTTTGGTAGGGTTTCTCACTCTCACCCCTACTATTCATACTGATGATGGATTTCCTTAGCCTTAATCTAAGGGGGATAGTTTCAGAGGGTCGCTTCGATGGTATAAGATTGGTGGTTGTTGTTAGGATCATTCAAAGTTTCTTTTTGATGACATTTTTTCATTCGTTATGATATCCTTTCCACAATGGAGGAAGTGCCATGACATTTTACAACATTTTGGGGATGCATCTGGGATGAAGGAAAATGAAGGAAAATATTTCATATTATAATTAGCAGGAGACGCAGGAGAAATCAATGAAAATGGAGACATGTTCAATTTCAAGACTATACCATTATGTGAAACCCTACCAGCGAGAAACCCTACCAGAAGTGAAATATTGGTGTGCTAGACATTGATCAGAATCGTAAAGTGGGTCGATGTGACATAGGCCATAATCCATTATATAATGGTAGTCGATAGTCCAATCTTTATGACAATGTGTCTAAGAAATGACCAGTCAACATAGTCATATGATTTCAAAAAGATCCACTTTCATCACTAGAGATGACATCTTCTTGGTGTGTATCAAATGGATAACCTCCAGAGAAGTGCCGACAACATCATGGTTCAGTGTATTGTGAACAAAACCTAACTATTCCCTAGTAATGGGGGTTTAGAGGGTTTCGTTTATGCCCTCTGTAATAACTTTGGAGATGAGCTTGTAAGTAATGTTGCATAACAAAATGGGCTGGTAGTCAAAGAAAGTAGAAGTATCAGAAGATTTGGGAATCAATGCAAGGAAAGTGGAACTTATTACTCCCGTCATGTGTCCTTGTGACTGAGATTCTTCCACCATGCTTACGAAGTCCATCCCGAAAAAGGAGGATCAAACTTTTGCGTGGATCCTTAAAGATCCCGACAGTGCAATAATGGGTGGTCTCGAGCCTCAGAAAAATTTCCACATGTTATAACAACCATCGCTATGCTAGATGGAGCAAAACGCGCTTCCCCAAAAAAGAAAAATTTAGGCACATTATCAACATGATAGAACATACCATAGTAAAATACTTCCCACTCACTAGTGTATAGGAACTTATGTGGAATACCTGTTTAATTCTCGTTTCTCTTAAAGGGGTTGTCCTTTGAGCACTTTTGAGATAATACTCTTTATTACCACTAATGACACATGACTTCACTCTCTTTTTTTTCATCAGAAGTTAAACCTATATTTAGATAGGGGATGAAAACAAAGTAATTCAAATCGATTCATTTCAAAAGTATGATTACAGTGGAAAGGTGGTGGATTGTTTCTCGATCTCCTCTTCCCATGTCTTATCACCTTACAAATTCACATATACACAATATATATGCACATATTAACTGAGAAATATCCTATTATAATAAAATATATATGGACATCGGTCTAAAACTCTCTACTACCTAAACTAAACACTTGTCAATATTTATAGAAACCTACTTGGCCAACTCATCAAAATATCCTAACAACATGATAGTCTATACTCTACCATAATGAGGACACTTTCCCTATTACAAATTCATCTAAATAAAATAAGAAAACAAAACTTTATCTAAAATTTACATATCCCCTTTTGGAACCTTAAAAAAATGGTACAACATTGATGTTGGTGCATTACATGTTCAAAAAAATAATATCCCATTTTGTTGTCCACACACACAGATATATATAATTTTCATTTTCATTTTACTTAGTAACATATTTTCAATTAAATTGAAAAGAAAAAAAGGCATAATAACATTTGAGATAAATCTCACTTCTATATCTAGACTATTATAGCCTATTATAAAAGATATATTATGGTAACACATCAAATGAAAATTTTAATAATAAGACATAATGTCACACTATTAATAAGTAATGAAAACAATAAACAAATTTGATTCAATGAGTTATAACTCCATTCTTTAAATTGTAATTTTGTTTTTATTAATAAAGTTACAAATATTTTTTTTTGTAATTTTAATAATATACATATTCGCACTAAATATATTTAAATATATAACATTTCAAACATATAAAGCTTAAATAATATTTTATATATAATATATATAATATATATATAATATATATTATTTAATTATTATTTATATATTATTTATTTATTTTTGTAAAAGTGTAATTTTTTTCAAATTTTATTACTAAAAGAAAATTTTCAATTTTTTTTTCGAATTAAATTTCTCACATAAAATTAAATCTATCACATAAAATAAATATATATTAAGTAATTTCAAACTAATAACACTTGTTTCAAAACAGGTATACCGATTTATATAATAAAAAACCTGACTAATAGTTGGATGGTTGAAGCACTTTCATCATATATATATATATATAAAAGCACTCTTACAATATCTACATAATGATCCAGAACACAACTAATGGTTGGACGGTTGAAGCACTTTTATCATATACATAATGGTTGGATGGTTGAAAAAACATTAGGTTATATATTTAAATTTGGTTAGTATAATTGTATCATAACCTATATACATGTTTTTTCGTGATAATTTAACAAATTAGTTACCTCACCCTCGTGATTTTTTCAATACACCTCCATCATCGTGATGACTCTAATCCATCCCGAGACTCAAAGGCACTCGAACAAAGAACACTTGCTATTATGCAATTTAATGTAGAGGAAGTAACATCTACAGAAATGACGTTTGCCAATTAGAACAACTAGAAATTGACTCTAAAGGTGTAAAGATTTTGAGAAGATTATTTTAAAAAAATAAATTTTTAGTATAATAAAAATGTATTTTCAGAATTTTGAAGATATTAATATTTTCAAAATTTTAATTATATTTATTTTTAATATTATTTAATTTTTATTTAAAAAATTATATCATTATAATATTTATGGGAAAATATGTGATTTTTTTTGCGAGAAATTTATATTAGGTTATGGAAGATCTGTTCACTTATTTGTGGGTAGAAAAACGAAATTATTAAACAATATTTGTACGTATTTATTTTTGAAACCTTGAACTACAATCACATCATTGCTTTTAAATAACTCATTAGACCTGCTGTCCTCATATTACTTTACATAAAAAAAATTCTAAAAATAAATTTGATCTTGTTGGGCTCACAAAATACAATATTTGAACTTAAAAAATATAATTATGAAGACCACCATCTCCTCAAAAAAAATTACTTTTTGATATATAATCTCACCATCCTGAAGTTATATTCTCTGATTCTTCTAAACTCTAAGATGAATTAAACCACTCCTTTCTATCATGAATTTGATTAAGTTATATGAAAATTTTCAAAATATGGTATGTTTTCATAACTTTATAACTCTAATTAAACAAGATCAAACATTTTCATTTATCCAACAACTTTTTTATTTTATTGTTTTTGCTGATGTAACTAAATTAGGAGATTTTTTCAATAAAAATGGAACCATATTGTTAAATCTTGAATCTACACTGAATTAAAAGTACAATGTGACACCTCAAAGGAAGGCCTTTCGTGGTGGTCGGCAGGATCATGAATTCCATCCTTAGAATAACTTTAGTTGGCATTAGCGAGATTTAGCGGGGAGACCGCGAGCAGTAGGTAACAAAGTTTATCGGGGAACAACTGCGTGGGATTCAAATAGGTTTATTTTATAACCGTGGGAAGTAGGGAACAAAGGCCATGGAAACTCGTGTTGTTGTTCACATGGAGGAGTATACTATTGTTGCCATACCCAGTTGTTCTCAATAGATATAAGGTGGTGAACAAAAGGACACACAGGGGCTGTAGAACGGACATGGATGGCTATGCTCTATTGTTTTCATTTAACTAAATAAAAAGTTAAAATTAGAATATTTCAACCAAGATTTTATATGACCACCATTTGGGGCTACGAATTGCCACGAAACGACTGAGTCCTTTCGCGTGCCACGGTGGTAAGACCATTCAAACTTCCCACAATTGCTTCTATGTCGCTTATGAATATAAATGAGAGAGGGGCCAGTGCCAGTGACCACCATTTGGTAGCTTTCTTCAACTGCCACGATTATTTTTTTTCGGCAGTGCCACGATGGTCACATCAAAGAGCAACAACTCATTCACCTATATTTCTACGCGGAGTTCCTATGAGGCATCAATCAGGAATGGATGGGTTCGTAGGGAAAGGTTTGTAGCAGCGATGAAAGATTCAACAAGATGATAAAATTGGATCATTCACCGGCATGAGAGCAACGAGTTATATTCCCAGTCGTTTTCTCCCAAGAAGCAAAATGAGAATATTGATTGGTTCTCCTTTTGTATTTGTAAAGCCTAACTATCATGGTCGAATAGAGCATTCTGGCAGCTGTACTTGTGTTACACACCGCAGTCCAAAGCTGACCACAAAACACATATATATCCATGGCGGTATGGAATGTGAAACTGTGCAATGCCCTATTTGAGAACAACATCAATGCCGAATAAGGGATGTTTCATCACCACCTAGGTGTGATTCAAATGTTCGAGTGATTCAAATATTTTCTAAGCGCACGCTATCTCTACAAACTACAACTGAGCCATGGGAAGGACATCTACATGTACAGGTTTCTTCTAGTTATCATAGCATTGCTTCCCTTTTAGAGATCGACCTAAAATCTAAAGAATCACATGGAAATTTGATTATAGTTTCAGGCCAATGGTACTTTTTTATTTTATTTTTTTACATCTAAAAATCCTATTGAATTAATTTAGAATCTTGAGAGTGAGAGCACTTTCTTAGTTAATGTGTGGTTTCAATAGCCCTTGGGATTTTGTGTGTGCCCATATGTAAAATTTGGGTGGGAGACTTTTGAGAACCAACAATTCAAGAGCTAGTCTCATTCTCTATTTGTTGATTATTGTAGAGGTGACAAAGCATTCTGGAGTTGCTACCGATAGATTTTGATGGATGAATGATTGGAAGCGTTTTTATAGACTGATATTGCTGCATAAGAGAGGAATGAGAACTATCCTAATGAATGCAATTTCAATGCCTATATTTCTTGGATATGGAGGAAGTGTTAAGTGTGTAGCCAAATTCATGGACAATTCTAGATCAAATATTTCTAGATCTCCAGGATTTTAGACCTTTCTACACCGCCATTAGTTTCTAGAATCACATGCAGGATTCTAGATCCTCCTACACCACCAGTAGTTTCTAGATCATTCCAAATTTCCATCTGAGTCACATACAGGATTCTAGATCCTTCTTCTGCCTCTATAAATTTGTAATTTCTCTGGCCAAGGAAAGCAAGCCAAGGCCCAAGCCTGTTATGTAATGCAAAGAGATTTCTGTTCTCCAATGACTGTTTTATCTATTCCGCTATTTCTGATTGAGTAATCTTGTTATCTCTCCATTTTTCTGTCTCTGTGAATTATTCTTTGTTATTGTCGTCTAAGTCTCTGAGTATAAATCCGCTGTGTGTTATGTATGCTATGGTCTAACAACTGATATTAGAGCTAGGTTCGAATATCCACTGTGCAAGCCACTTAGTGCCATTGCCTTGCTCTGGAAACATTCGTTAAAATGTTGGTTGTTATCCCTAGAGCTGTTAAAGGATCTCTTTAGGAAATAGCTAAGGAACGCTGGAACTAAAAGGCAATTGCTGCAAGAAAAACAACATGGATCTATGTTGAAACGTGTTGCTGGAGTTTGAAAAGTGGAGATCCGTGGAGCTTGGAGTTGAAATGTGGTGTTCGTAAGTTTTCTTTTACATCAAGCTTGCACGTATACATCAAGTTTTTTTATCAAACCAACATATGTATGTGTGAAATGTGAAAAGGTTAAAACATTATATATGTTTTGATATTTATTATAAAACATATATAAGTATATGTTGGAATTTTGAAAAAGTATATTTTAAAAATGAGCACGAATTTTGAAAAGGGTATTTTAAAAGGAGTAAGGTCATTATTACTAAATTTTAAAAGAGTAATAATTAAAGTTTTATTTTTAAGTGAAGTTTTTATATTTTGGGGTGTGAATTTGATTGAAAATGGAGACAATAGTTACAGATACGGAGAAGTTGAGCAGGGATAATTTTGCCCTATGGAAATCACAGATGGAGGATATACTGATTTTAAAGGATCAATATTTTCCGATTGAGAGAACAACAAAAAAACCCTCATCTATGACAAATGAAGAGTGGAATAAGTTAGATAGAAAGGCTATTGCAACAATCCGCCAATATTTAACAAAGAATGTTTATTTCAATGTGTCCGGAGAAAAGACGGCAAAAGGATTATGGAAGAAGCTCCATGATCTATATGAGAAGAACACAACATCAAACAAAGTGTTCTTGATGAAAAAGCTTTATAATCTCAAAATGGAGGGTGCTTCAGTTGCTAAGCACTTGAAGGCATTTAATATTATTACTAATCAACTTGCTTCTTTTAAAATCATTTTAGATGATGAAATTAGAGCTATTTTGCTAATGTGTTCTATGCTAGATAGTTGGGAAAATTTAATTGTAGCTATGAGAACTTCAATAACTACAGAGACACTAAAGTTTGATGATGTCAGCAGTCGTTTAACGAATGAGGAGCTGCGATGCAAGTCAATTGCGGAAAACAAGGGAGGAGAGGCTCTAGCTCTAGTTGATCGTGGTAGGATAATGGATCGAGGCCAACAAGGGCAATCAAGATCAAGAGGCCGATCAAAATCAAGGAGAGTAAGGATCATCTGCTTTCATTGTGGCAAACTTGGGCACATGAAGAAAGAATGACGATTGTGGAAGAAAGGACAAAAGGATTAGAGACCGTCTAGTACAGATCACAAGTCATCCAGCACAAATGAAGGTGAAACTACTGCTGTAGCCACAGATAGTGATGTGTTGTTTACTATTTCAGTAGAGGATGCATGTGTATACACATCTAGCAGTGGATTTGATTGGATCCTTAACTCTGGGGAATCTCACCATGTAACCCCATGCAAAGATATTTTTGTTTCATATAATCCTCGTGATTATGGTAGAGTGCATTTGGGGAATAATGATTTTTGCAATATTGTTGGAGTGGGAGATGTCTAGATCAAGATGAAAGATGGACAAGATATGTTGTTGAAACAGGCTAGGCATGTACCAGAAATGTGCATGAGTTTAATCTCTATGGGATGATTGGATGATGAAGGCATTTGAAAAGCTTTGGAAAAGGAGGCTGGAAAATTAGCAAAGGTGCATTGGTCGTGGCCAAAGGACCCAAGACAGGAACATTATATACATTAAAGACACTGATAGGAAAATCAGATTTGGCTGCTGTCACAAAAGAAGAAAATTCAGCAGATTTGTGGCATAAGCATTTGGGTCACATGAGCGAGAAGGGCTTAAAAATTCTTGTTGGTAAAAATTTATTGCTAGGTTTGAAATCTTGCAATCTTGATCTTTGTGAGCATTGTATATATGGTAGACAAATAAGGGTTTCATTCCTTAGAGGTGCATGATAGAAAGAAAAATGTGTTAGGATTGGTACACTCGGATGTGTTTGGGCCTATTAACATCAAATCATTAGGAGAAGCGTCATATTTTGTAAAATTTATAGATGAGACATCCAGGAAAGTTTGGGCATATCCTATGAAAAATAAAAGTGAAGTGTTTGGAATATTTCAAAAATTCCATGTTGTTGTTGAAAGAGAGACTAACAAATTGCTGAAGTGTTTAAGAACAGATAATGGTGGAGAATATTGCTCAAATGCATTTAAGGAATATTATAACAGGTTTGGCATAAAGCATGAGAAGACTGTGCCTGGTACTCCTAAAAAAAATGGTGTCACAGAAAGAATGAATCACACCATTATGGAAAAGGCATGAAGTATGTTGTCCAATTCTAGTTTGGAGAAGAATATTTGGGTTGAAGCGGTCAAGACCGCTTGCTACCTCATAAATAGATCTCCAACTACAACATTGGATTGTGGTATCCCTGAAGAATTTTGGACTGGTAAGAATTTGAATTATTCTCACTTGAAAATCTTTGGATGTGAAGCATTCTTACATATTCCCAAAGGAAATAGAGCTAGATGATAAATCCATAAAATGCATTTTTTTGGGATATGTGGATGAAGATATTCGTTATCGTCTATGGGATCCAATCAAACATAAAATTATTAGAAGTAGGGATGTTATATTTAATGAGTCAGAAATGCTCAAGAGGACTATAGGTGAGTTGAAGATTAAGAAGGTTATTGACAGGTTTGAAGAGTAGCAGGAAAACATACCACCAGTACAAGAAAATGAACAGCAAATTCAGGAGCATGAAGAACAACAGGTGGAAAATAATGAACAACAAGAAGAAGGAATATTGCAGGAACATTTACAGGAGATTCAACCTGATAAAGCACCACCACAAATGGTTCGTAGATCTTCTAAGCCTCATAAGCCTTCACAAAGGTATCCTCCTTCAAACTATATTTTGTTGAGTAATGAAGGTGAACACAATTGTTTTCAAGAAGCTTGTAAAGTTGAGCACAATAAAGAATGGAACAAAGCAATGGAAGAAGAAATGAACTCTTTGCAAGAAAGTAAAACTTGGGAGTTGGTAAACCTCCCAAAAAGTAGAAAGGCTTTACAAAACAAATGGGTGTACAAGATTAAGCATGAAGGTGATGAAAAGAAGGAGAGGTATAAAGCAAGACTGGTGGTGAAAGGTTTTGCCCAAAAAGAAGGTATTGACTTCACTGAAATTTTCTCACTTGTTGTTAAAATTTCATCCATTAGAGTCATTCTTGGTCTAGTTGCTGCTTTAGACCTAGAATGTGAACAATTAGATGTAAAAAATGCTTTCCTTCATGGTGAATTGGAGGAAAAAATTTATATGGAATAGCCAGAAGGCTTCATGGAAAAAGGCAAAGAAGGCCTTGTTTGTAGGTTGAAGAAGAGTCTCTATGGGTTGAAATAGGGACCTCGACAATGGTACAAGAAATTTGATTCATTCATGTTAGAACATGGTTTTCAAAGGTTGGAAGCTGACCATTGTGTCTATATCAAGAGGTATGATCAAGGAAATTATATCATATTATTGTTATAGGTGGATGACATGTTGATTGTTGGGCATGATAAGAATAAGATCAATGGGTTGAAGAAAGATTTGGGTAGCAAATTTGCAATGAAGGATTTGGGACCATCACAACAAATATTGGGCATGCGGATTATGCGTGATAGGTAAAACAAAAGGTTGTGTCTGTCACAAGAAAAATATATCAAGAAGGTGCTTGACAAGTTTAATATGCAGGATGGCAAGCCAGTTAGTACACCCCTTGCAGCCCACTTCAAGCTGAGTATTGCATTATGTCTTAGTGATGACAAGGAGAAAGAAGAGATGAGCAAGATTCCTTATGCTTCCGCAGTTGGCAGTTTGATGTATGCCATGGTATGCACACAACCAGACATTGCATATTCAGTGGGAGTAGTGAGTAGGTTCCTTACCAATCCAAGCAAATAACAATGGCAAGCAGTAAAATGGATTTTAAGGTATCTCAAGGGTACTAGTCATTATTGTTTATGTTTTGGTCATGATAAGACTGTGCTTGAAGGATTTACAAATGCGGATATGGCTGGAGATATGGATACCAGAAAGTCCACTATAGGTTATTTGTATACATTTGCAGGTGTAGCAGTATCTTGGGTGTCAAGGCTACAAAGAATAGTAGCCCTCTCTACAACAGAAGCATAGTACATAGCTGCAACAGAAGCTTGTAAAGAGATGTTGTGGATGCAGCGATTCCTAAGAGAGATAAGAATAAAGCAGGACAAGTATGTGTTATATTGTGATAGTCAGAGTGTCATTCGCTTAGCGAAAAACCCAGCATTTGATTCAAAAACCAAGCACATTGACTTAAGGTACCATTAGATCTAGCATGTGTTGGAGGAAGAACAATTATCCTTGGAAAAGATCCATACAATAGGAACCCTGCTGATATGCTCACTAAGATTCTACCACGAAATAAACATGAGTTATGTAGAGGCATGGTAGGACTCAGTGTGACTTGATGACTCTTATTTGGCTTCAAATGGGAGAATGTTAAGTGTGAAGCCAAATTCACGGAGGATTCTAGATCAGATCTTTCTAGATCTCCTGGATTCTAGATCTTTCTACACCACCATTAGTTTCTAGAATCACATGCAAGATTCTAGATCCTCCTACACCGCTAATAGTTTCTAGATCATTCCAGATCTCCATCTGAGTCACATACAGGAATCTAGATCATTCTTCTACCTCTATAAATTTGTAATTTCTCTGGCCAATGAAAACAAGCCAAGGCCCAAGCCTGTTATGTAATGCAAAGTGATTTTTGTTCTCCAATGATTGTTTTATCTATTCCGCTATTTCTGATTGAGTAATCCTGTTGTTTCTCCATTTCTCTGTCTCTGTGAATTATTCTCTGCTATTGTCGCTTAAGTCTTTATGTATAAATATGTTGTGTGTTATGTATGCTATGGTCTAACAAGAAGTGGGAAAATACACGGTCATAGATGCTATAAAAATGCATGTTATGTTCTATAAGTTTTCAGTCGTTTGGTGGCCAATTTCTCTATACTAGTACAACTACTGTTGAAAAAGCGAGGAATTAGAATTATCCCAATACAGAATGGCATTTCAGTGTCTATATTTCTCGGAGGTTGTGGGAAAAAACATGGTCGTAGATGATATAAAAATATATGTTCTATTATATAAGTTCTCATTCATTTAGTGGAAAGCTTTTCTGAACTAGTATAACTACTATTGCATAAGACAAGTCTACTTAGGACAAGGCTAAGTCTACTTAGGACAAGGCTACCGAAGTGGAGAAATTACGTGGACAACCAATTTTTTTTGCTAGAATCCGAAGAAAAAAATTTAACAAATCTTGTTGATGTAGTGTTTAAATCATGTTTTTGAAAGTGGTAATAGATTCAGCACCATCAAAAACTTCTAGGACACTCAAAATCTTGAAATTTAACAACTTTAACCGGATCTACAAAAATCTCTACAGGAATTTGTCAAAATATTGGCGAAATTTTCATGATTTTCAAGGCAAAAAAATATAGTTAGACTACAGATTCTATTTATTCTCTTCTAAATAACGAACAACCAGATGGAGTTATCAGTTCCTCGCCGGAAAGCAGACTTGGGCATTGGAAAATTCGTACGAATGTTGGAAAATCCATATGTAGGTGACAAGGGTCAGGCACACTTCTCATTGAACTTCATTATGTTTGCTAGTCCATGTGTCAATTTCTATTTGTTGAAAGGAGGACGAAATTGAAGTGCAGAGATTGGCCAAGGTGATCAATGTCTACTCACCTCAATTAGTCTTGGAATTTCAAATCATTTATGCCAATCGAATTTATTAACATTTTTGTATTTTTCATGCCTTTTATTTTACATTCTAAGTAAATTTGTGAGTATCCACTTCCCCTTATCTTGAAACTCTTTTTCAACTACTTTTGCATCTCAAATTTCATGTATGCCTTTTAAGAGTGCATTATTTTTTCCTAACTTTAAAGTTTCGAAATAGCATAAAACCATATTTTAAGAGTTTATAAAGCTTTTCAACTTTTGGAATTAATAATTTTGATTATATACTTAAATTTTAACATGTGAAAAACATTAAAAAAAACCACATTAAATGATAAAGATCCTCAACCACCATTGAATGAAATGGTATTTTTTTTTTCTTTAACCAATGCGTTAAGAGCACTTCACCACCTTCTAAATATCTTTTCACATAAATGTGTCCCGACTTACTTGATTTGCCTATTTATGATTGCATATATTTTCAGTAAAAGAAGATCACTATCCAATTATTCGTTTATTGTGAGCATTGTTGCCACATATTCTATATTATTATCCTTAAATGAGATGTAACATTGTCGAAAAATAAATATCATCGAACTCCATAATATTTATCCTCTCCTGTTTCGTCCACGGGACTAAATGTCGTTGTCAATCACACAATAAACGACTGAAAATGAAAATTCTGATTAAAAATTTACTTCTTGATGTAAAAGTGAAGCAAATTCATACATTTAACCGTTCATACATTCAAAGCACTTGTAAGTTGCAAAATTTCCATTTTCTTGAGTGAGGGTTAAACACACTTCATAAATATTTTGAAACATGACTAGTAATAATAATGTTATGCCAAAACCATTTATACCTTCAAAGCAATTGCAAGTTGCCAAATTTCCATTTTCTTGCGTAAGGGTTAAACACACTTCATAAATATTTTGAAAAATAACTAGTAATAACAAGGAGCCACTGCCGTGGCGGTAGTCCTTGTCGGGCTCTACAGGGAATTTCTAGAAACAGTGGAAAGACATAATGAAAAAATGCAGCATAACTTTAAGAATATTTCTGCAACTTAACAAAAAGAAGCAGTGGAAAGACAAAATGAAAAAATGCACAATAACTTTAAGAATATTTCTGAAAGTTAACATTATTGTTGATTGCATTTGTGAAATAAAATAACATTAGATTGTCTATTGAAATCTATATTTTACTAGTTAAACATGTTGCCCAATGTTGTATATTGCCTTTATAACATCACTTGGATTGTCATGAGTTATGAGCATTGAAAAATAAGCGATAGAACAACAGGAATTTGAGAAACTTCGAGAAAAGATGTGAGATGTGAGTTATCTAACATGCTTGCTTTTAATTTTTTACGATTGACCAAACAGAACAATATAGGAACTGTTCGTATGCTTTAATTTGCAAATTACAAAGGAAACAAAATAACAAAAACTTGATGAGCGCATACCTTAACATTAACAGAGTGTTAATTGGTCCAAAGTTAGAGTGCTAGGGTTAACAATGTGTAATTTCCAGCATTCATATTCATTATTAATAAGTGAATTTTAACAATAAATCCACTTCTTCACTTCTTGAGAATGTATTGGTTCATCACTTCTTTACATATATATTCATATTCATTACTAATAAGTGAATTTTAAAAATAGATTCACTTCTTCACTTCTTGAGAATGTATTAGTTGATCACTTCTTTACGTATATGATTTGATTAAGTGAATGAGGATTGAATTTGCATACTTTCAAGACAGAACGAGATTGCATAAACAATAAAATAACATTATATTCGAACCAAACACTCCAAAGATTGCACAAACATTATGTTGTAGGGAGAATACAATACATTAAAGGAAAAGGAAAAACTATGCACTACAAAAGGTCTTATCTATCAAATACATGCGAAGGCTATATTTAAAAGTATGTTGGAAGGATATACGAGCAATGTGATGAATAATATATCAAAATGTGCGTTGAATATACATGTGTTGAAAGGGTAATAAAAACAATACATTAAAGAGACATTGCATTGAGTCGAAAACCATACACAGGAAACGAATAAAAGGTTTGATAAATGATGCAAAGTTTTATATTATTTACTGCCAAAAGAAATATAGTAAATACATTGAGGGAGAATATGTGACATAGTGAGTTGAGGAAGAATATATTACATTGCAATACGTTGGAGAATAATGCAATATATTACATTAAAATGTGTTGAAGAGATATTAAAATGTGTTGAATACATATTGCAAATTTGTTGAAGAATATTGTTGTGCATTGAAAGGATGATACAAGCAATGCATTATGTTGATATGATATATTAATACTTGTGCAAAATATTAAAGCAGTGAATATATAAAATAGCGGCCCGTTGAACAAAAATTTACAAAATGTGTTGAAAGGATCAGTGATTACATCAAAATAAAGTAAGTTGAAAACTATGGAAAGGCAACATTAAAACCCATTTAAGAGTAGGATTGCGAATCCATCAAAGGCTATGTTGAAAACTATCCAAGCTGGGCATTGCAGAGAATATGTAACAAGCAGTGCGTTGAAAGATAAATACGTTGACAATATGTTGGAAGCAAATATAAAGGTGCATTGAATAGGATATGTATTTAAATAACCTATTAGCAAATGCATTGGGAGGAGAAATATTGAAATGCATTGGAAGATAATAAATTAAAGTAGCACATTGAAAGATAATAAATTAAATCAGTACATTGAAAGGAGAGTTAAACATAGTGAGTTACAGAGGACAATACATGCTTGCAAAGGAAATGCATTGGGGATACTGCCTTTGTACTTAAAGGAGTTACAAATAACCCGAATAACCCGAAGTAAAGAGTATTTACGCAGAACCTCTAATTGTAAGGACTTGGACGAGAATTTCCAAGTCTCTCCTCGTATTTTGCTCTTTTTCCTGTCAAATAACATAATCACTTTGCGTACATTTCAGGTATGCAAAAAAAAAAAAGAGCGCTGGAGCCTCATTTTACTCGAAGTTGCCGAACTTCTATGATGAGATTTTGGAGCTTGTACTTCTTGTACAGGCTTCTGTGATGAGATTTTGGAGCTTGTACTTGTTGTCCAGGTTATCAGAGGAGAATTTACCATCGGTAAGGTCATATTATTACATAATATCTATATGAATTTTGACATAAGAAATATTGCATATGAAAAAAAAATGGAAGCAACAATTTAATACCAGAGAAAATTGATATTCTTCATTGAAGAGAAACTAGAAGAACCGCGGGCTCTCTCTCCGGAAAATACAGACATCGGGGATATCTTAAGGATGCGATCAGACCAACAATGTACAGTGATGAAGTAAATGCAGTCAACGATTGGCTGTCAAATTTACAATAAGCATCAGTCTTTGCCTCTTTCATATTCCTTTCCACACTAGGGAAAAATTTATGTAAAAAGTCATCCATGGATGTAACGCCACCTGCAAATTGTGGTCAACAATGTATGAATACACATTCAACACTCACAGTATTCATGTTGATGCACGAACACAAAACCAGATGCATTATTCATATTAAGATACTGCTATATTCTGAAGGTAAAGATAAGATTCCATAGAACAGATCTTACAAGTATTCCATGCAAACTGTTGTATACAGGGAAGACTTAAAGTCAAAATGAGTATTGACAGTATATATAGCACAGGTAAAGAAAAGACACCAACTTACAGTGTGCTGCATATATGAAAGTTATTTTATTTCATTATGTTCTTCTAAGTTCAGGGCTGTAGAAATAATGCGAGTTTAAAGAAATTATAATGCTAGTTTAATGCAGACCTCAAATTCCTATATCATAACCGAAGATAAGGCCTCCAGTGGCGGCTAAAATGCATGAAAAGAAGATGAACACTGTTACCCTGCCTGGGTGAACCTCCCCTAGGCTATTGCCGCCTTCTATGAACATTCCACCTGCCATTATGCACTTAATTTGGAATGCGATTTGGGGTCAAGCAAGGCCTTGTTATTACCGAGTACCTCAGTTATGATTTGAATTACTATTTCAAATCCGTGGCAGCTTCCATATGCCAACAAATTACACAGAAGAAAACCAAAGGACAATGTCCATTGATATGGAAGAACTCAACTAAATATAGCACAATGGGAATGCCGTCAGCGATATGGATAAAACAAAATCCTACCTTATCTAAAATAAATTCAAAAAATGCATGTTCAACTGAAAGTAGCTCCCCACAACCGCGGGCTCTCTCTCTCGAAAATACAGACATCGGGGATATCTTAACACAAATACAGACGTGAAAATCCCTAGTTACCATGGCATTAGGAATAGGAAAATCATAAATTAACTAAGAGATTAGAGGGTTAATGACTTCAGATTTAATGAATAGAAGTTCAAGAGCGCTGCACAGATGCTATACTTCCAAATAATCATGAAAACATTGGTATGAAAAATGTGGATGTAGACTTTAAATAGGCATGCAATAGTATAATTTATTCTTCAATTGATTTTACCATAAACAACAGGAGGCGAGCATTAACCTCTATTATGAAATCATGAAACAGAGGAACCAATGCTGTGCGAATGGCGACCCTAATACGATGACCAACAATATAAAAGTAGATAGCAGCTACTAATAATTCTAATGAATCAAAATTCCACAAATAACTAACTTACAGAATGAGAAACTAAGAGCTTATGGACATGCATATTACAGAAGATCATAACCGAAAAATTTACCCCTTTCCTCTTTTAATTACTTTGAAACTGATGGAAATATGAAGAATAACGGTGCACATGTCAACTGAAGTAAAATTGTAAGTGATTAAATCATTTATTATGGTGGAAGAGTTCACATGCAAAGCCTGTAGGGAAGTGGAATTTCTCAGCCATTTACAGCCTAGGCCGAGGCACATTGCAATATTACTGGCATATTACAAATCCTATTCAGGAACTAGGTGGCCAACAGCCTTCAAATCCACACGCAAGCATATAACCGTGTAAAATCACCCTTTATATATATATATATATCATTGAATAACTCAATTCACGTTGAAATGGTAGAAAACCCTTGTATTGCTATCATTAAGAGCCAAAACAAGTTCGATTACAGTCACCTGGGTGACAGTATTGGAAAGAACATTTCTTCACCCAGAAGCAAAAATATATATACACATTAAGAGCAGAGCTCTATTCAATTACGTAGGGTCTCCACACACAAGAAAAAAAAAGACACTAAGAGAAACGCTCTATGCAAATACAAAGGTGTATCATAAGCCCCTTGAATAAGTTCTCTTTAAAATAAATAACCAGACAATATCACACAATTCATCATTAACACGCAATGAACAGTGGTAACCAGACCCATTATCCAGAGGTATGGAAACTCAATTTCAGAGCCACAAAATAGGATTTCAACCGACCTGGAAAGTAGCGTTGTAGGATAAACCCATTAGAAAAGAATATGTCGAGGAGGGTGCAGGCCCCAAGATAGTAAATTTTGAGGAGTGTGAAAATACCTGCGTTCAGACCACCACATAGTAGATAAGGTCAGCACCTGCTGGAAACATTCCCATACCTGAATTGTAAGAAAAATATTTAAATTACAGAGGTAATTACCTGAGGAACAAAAGGGGTGGATCTGGGTCACCTATTTCACCGAGACGAAATCATCCAGCAGAAAAAACAAGGAAATGGAGTCAATAATTCATCCCCAGAACATGATAGACAAACTCATGTTAGAAGCAACCTATGAAACGCTGAAAACTCTACATTCTCTAACCTAAAAGAGTCGGGACATCAAGCTTCAAGCTGGAGCGCCACTGAGTGAAAATCTCTTGAAGGACCGGGACATCAAGCCTCTGTATGGAGCGCAACTGAGCAAACATATCTTGAAGGAGGCTGGTAATAGGCGCAGAAGCCAAATTTATGTCGCAGACGGAGGAATCACCCTGCAACAAAAAGAAAAAAAAAACCATATTAAAACACTATAAACCATGAGTCCAAGCCCTTATACAAAATAAACCCAGAATCAAAGCAATGCTTGTACCTGGTGCGGCAGAGGGAGAAGTTGTTGGTTGCAGTCTCCCTAAGGAATGACATAGCAGCTAAAAAATGCTATACCAACGCTCTCCTAAACCAAAAGGAACCCCTCCCTCTCAACAAAGGGATTTTGCGATGACACTGGCGGTTGGAAAAAATACATCTAAGGCAGGGAACAATATCCATGTAGGGTGCATTGGAACAACCACGGGCTCTCTCTCCGGGGATATCTTAACACAAATACAGAGGTTTGTTCATCACCTAGGGGTGTCGACACGTGCATTTCATGCATCCAACGCTCGATCAATGGGCAGGGTAGCAACGCCACCTTTATTTAGTTAAGGTCACATATTTCTTGCATAAAACTTTGCATAAAAAAGCTTGTTAAAAACTCATTTACCAAACTTTGGATAAGTAAAGTGTTGCAGGTGTATTTTTCTCTCGATCCGCGCGAAGTTTCCAATAAGAGGTAAAAAAGAAAACTTTGGATAAATTGTATAGCACGCTAAATTGATGTTCGAAAAC
>APFE030058600.1:0-19606 GCA_000404065.3 Pinus taeda
ATGGGTTAGTGTGGAAGCTAAAGAGACTAAGCAGTCCAAGGGACCTTGGGATGTGAATCCCAACGGTCACCACATGTACTATAAATATGTATCATTTGTGAATAAAAATGGAATTGCATGCTTTATCTTTACTATTTGTTCTCGCTCACCATGTGTGTTTAACAATCCTCAAGTAGGTTGAGGTGAGTCATGGCATTCAGTGTAAGGTTCAAGTTAGAGATCTGAGGCTCCACATCCCACATCCTGCTCAAACCTTTTTTATACTCTAGTTCAACATGTGATAGAAGATAGAGGTTGGCATGAACATACACAAGATCCTCAACCTTTGTCGCTCCCAGCCTGTTTCGCTTCACTGAATGGATGAAGCCATATGTACTCCAATTCCTCTCAATTGATGAGGAACTAGCAACCTGTGATAACAACCTAGTGGCTAGAGTCGAGAGATGAATGATATCCCCACCACGGAAGCCCCACCAAGTAATAGGATCAAGATGGCCTTGATCATGTATAGCTATTGGATTTAAACAGCTACTAGTAGATTGTACAAATCCACCAAATTCTTGACGTACTTCCATTGCAACTCCCACATCTCTATAAACTTTCCTCAATGTTGTCTTGTATCCTTGTACCACTTCAGAATCCTTGTTTGGCATTGTTCTACCAGGTATATACAAAATTTTAGAATGATAATATTTGGGGTGCAATGCATATGCATAGGCCAAAAGGTGTAATGGTGTGGTCATTTTGTTCCACCTTTTTGTAACTATGTCCTTCACTTGATAATAAAATGTTTTAAAAGGGTCATTTTCACTTGCATTGATAATTTCCCTTATCCTCTCTAGCATACTATAAATGTTTTAATAAACTTCCCCCAAGCAAGGTGTATCTATGTCAAATGTCTTGATCAAGGTCAAGATTGGTTCAGTAAACTATAGAAAGTATTGGACCTTGTCTCACCATGCATCATCAAGAATGATGAACTTAATTTTTTGCCCTCTATCAAAAGTGGAAGTCCTCTATGATTCTCAAAGAGGGTCAATGACCATTGCTTGTAATGCTCATCTCACCTCCACAATCCTCTTTATGACAAGAGTGTGGGAGGCAATATGGGTTTCAGCAAATTCCGAGTTTTAAAAAGTCAAACCTCAAATGAGAAATCATATATAAATATGTAATTAAAATTAAGAATTTCCAATACAAATAGTATTTATTAAAAAAAGAGTCCTTTAATAGCCCCAACTTTGCAAAACTTCGATATATGGTCTGGGACATTGAATAATTGGTTATGAACATTTGGATTTCCTTTGCTACTACATATATTTCATTAATCCATTCAATCTCATCAATATTGACAAGCATAAGGTTCAATGAATCTACTGTACATGGAGTCCAAAAGATGTGAACATATCGACCCTCCACAATCAAACCTGCAGCTTTACAAACCTATACATTGTTCATAATGACTTGGACAACATTATGTGGCCCCACACTTTCTATTGCATCAATAAGAATTGTGGATATGAAATATGCATCTTTCTCTATTTCATTGCAATCAACAGCCTTCAAAAACATTGCTCATTGGGGGCATATTGCAATTACATTAATTAATGGGCAGTTTCTTTAGTCTCTCCATCCATCAAAAATTATGGACACCCCTGTTTCAGTCAATGTATCATCAATTGTCTGTAGTTGTCTATCCACAAATTGTCTCTTTGATGCCAACAAAGTAGTGCGGACCTCTTCATATCTAGGGATTTTGTACCCTTTTGGCACTTCATTAACTGCCTTAATCATTTTTTGTCAATAAGGGGAACGCACCAAATTGAATGTTAGCTCATTTGCATAGATGCAACAAGCTACATGTTCATCGGCTATGTCTCTACCTTGATTGTTGAAGTTGCTTCAAGAAGACCTAGAGTGGGTCTTTTATTAGTTGTGGCAGCAAGCCTATATGGCAATGGAGGCCTAGTTGTAGAGCTTTGTACAGGGTGTTTTTCCTTAGCAAGTTTCCTATCAACAACATGTTGCAAAGATGCATAGAATTTTATTTTTGCAGGACTCAAACCTTGGCCAGCTTTGCCATTTGCATATTTTGGTGGCATGGTGCATACTTGCACCCTATGTTAGTTTGTCCAGTCAGATGGGCCTTCACTCTGGTATATGAATTGTTTTTAATATCTTAGCATTCATTGCACTTCCACTTAAATTTTATATGAACCACCTTCGGGATTTTTTCCAATAATATCCACACATTGTCATAAAGGAGATTTTGGGTCTGTTTTGATGATTTTCCCTTTCACTCTGCTGCGATGGTTCCATTTTTATAGGTTGTAGGCTATTATGTATGACTGCATATATGATAAAAGCCAAAATTCAAACTATCAACCTTCAAGAATACACAAAATAAAAATAAAAAATAGTTGTCTATAGTTGTTTGTACATAAAATTAAAATTAAATTAAAGGTACATAAAAATTAATTAGATAGTTATTTTAATAGACACAAAATTAAAATCAAAATTAAAATACATCAAAAATTTAAAATTAATTTAATTTCAAGAAGGAAGGGTAGTGCAAGTCATAGTCATTGTGATAAGGATAAATTGCTCCTTTCAAATATACAGAAGAAATCTTAGTTAAGGACAAATCACTTTTGCAGGAAATAGAGGCTCTATCCAACAAAAAATGGAATTGGATTTCTCTTTGTATAAAGGCCAGGTACACTGATAGTATGGTACCTGAAGACTAATCTGGGTGAAGTTTTTGAGTTTCAAACTCAATCAGATTGTAGTGACAGTATGGTACCTAGAGACTAAGTTGGGTGAAGATTATGAGTTTCAAATAGAGTTGTTAAATCTCCCGTGGCATATTTATAATAACTCGTGGTGAGTTAAAGTCTCTTAGACGCATTTGGAAGGCGAAATTAACTAACGTCATTGGGACCAACGGTATTTTATGGATTGGACATGGGGGAACAAGAGGTTTTTTCCAGACCCATGGTACTAGTGAACGAAAAAAAATGATGACGAGAAGCAAAGACAATTTAGAGGTTGTCCAGACTAAGGTGATCTCGGTTTTTGGGGCATAAATCATGGTCGAACTGAACTAAGGTGATCTAGGTTATTTATGCATGGGCATAAAATCATGCATAAATAAGGGATAAAGCACCCTTTTATCATCCAAGGGAATTGTTGCCCAACAATAGTGCTGAAGTAGGGGTCGTTGACACTCATTATTAGCTACAGGGGTCGTTGACACTTAAAAAATTAAAAATTCCAAAAATTAAAAAATTTCAAACTCTGAATTGTTGCCTGGTGAATCGTCTTCAAAAAATTTTAAAAATTACTAGCTATAGGGGTTGTTTCCTGGTAAATAGTCCTTTGTTGCGTTGTTGCTCAATGTTATCCTTATACGGCCGACAAGCTCATGAAACAAGGGCGTTGTTTTCTCGCTATCCTTCTCTGTTGCTATCCTTGTGCCAATGTGTGCAATCGACAAACTCATAAAAAGACAATGAGGGACCACATCATCCAATTAAGCCAAAAAAAAAAAAAACCTCAAAACAAAAGTCTACAAAGTAAAAACCATATTGCAAAAAACTTGAAATCTGGAACTTACACAAGATCTGTTTTCGATTTGCGGGATCTGTTTCCAAATTTCAATTTAGGGATTCATTTCCAACCAACAAGGATCCGCCACATTGTCGGTTCTTGGACGTATCTAGACGGATTCAGATCATATTCGTGGATTCGTGGATCTTGGACCACAGAGTGTCGGATCCAGTAACTTAGCATTGAAGTTACAAACAATATCTTTCCACATGTGTAGGATGCAAGAACCTCTCAAGTAGCTTAGGACATGCTAAAAGCCGTGTAAGAGATTTCCAATGCAATCAGGATTCTCCATTTGAGAAACCAGTTGTAGAGTTTGAGAGAGGTTGAAACTTGAAGGTGACTTGGTTATAGATCACCTCATCAAACTCAAAAGTATGAGATATCAATCAACGAGTGTGGATGAGACCATTGAAACTGGGGATTTAATCTCTATAGGTCTCGATTATTGACTTAGGATTTCCAAGTCTTTATTACAAGTGTCAATCTATCAACAAGAACTGAAACTTTAACATTTGATAAACTATAAGGGTTGCTTTGGTAGGAATAAAGGAACAAGATTTATGATGAAGACGATAATTTTGAGCATGCATTTGAAGCAAAGCAAAAGGGCAAAGAAAAACAAAGCCTTGGCCAGATATTTGTCAAAAACGAAAGTTTAAGACATGGAAACACCAAGCACAAAGATTCAAAAAAAAGACAAGCCCAACTCAAGTAAAGGCAAGTGCTTTTACTGTGGTAAACCTAGCCATTAAGAATGTTGGAAATGTAACTAGTTTCGGTCTTCATAATTGTTATTATACTCATTCCAATATGTATCTTATGTAACAAACAAATGAAGAAAAGAAAAAGTTATTATTTTAGATCATGGGCTTCATGCTCTTTATTGATGGTCTTCTAGGTAAAAGCATGTTCTTCATGCTTTTAGAGTTTGTTAGGTCATAGGATATATTGTCATGAATCAAGAGAGTCAACATCATGATTATAAGACCCTTCCAGGCAAAATGTAACTTGTAAAAGAATTTATTTTGAGTCTAGAAGGTCCTGGAAACCTCCAAAGTACAAGTTGGCCTTGGCAGCTACAAGTTGGCCTAAAGGAAGGGAATAAATAGAAGCAAATTTTGACCTCATTTGGCACTCACTCACTCACAAGTTCGATCTCTCAAGAAGAAGTTCGATCTAAAGCTGGGAGAAGCAAGAAAAGAAGAGCGAAGGTCTAGAAGGCAAGGAGAATCCAAGAAGAAGAAGAAACGTTTGTTTTTGGGCTCTATCTCTCTCACACGTGCAAAAAAATAAAGTTTCTGCAACGTCAAGTAAAGACGAAATTGTGGGTCCAAATTGCAGGAGATCGAGTTGCAATATCAAGTTGCTAGAAGAGCAAATACTTTGTTTTGACCTCGTTGACCTTTGAAGGATTTGTCTTGAACAAAGAAAGATCTCTTGAAGACTTGAATTAGGGTTTCTGCAACAGTTACAACATCAAAGTTGCAAGGTCGAATTTGGGGACGAAGTTGAAGCTGGAAGTTTAAAGTCTAAAACTTAAATCTAAATAAAAATCTAAACTATAAAACAAAATAAAAAGTGTAAGGATTGCTTTTTTGTGTTTTTTGGGAATTTTTTATTTTTTATATTTTTTATGATTTTCTAAGCTTAAAATGAAATAAAACTAAAATCTAAATAAATCTAAAACTAAATAAAATTAAAATCTAAACTAAAACTTAAGTCTAAATAAAATTCTAAGTTTAAAGTCTAAAACTTAAATCTAAATAAAAATCTAAACTATAAAACAAAATAAAAAGCGTAAGGATTGCTTTTTTGTGTTTTTGGGAATTTTTTATTTTTTATATTTTTTATGATTTTCTAAGCTTAAAATGAAATAAAACTAAAATCTAAATAAATCTAAAACTAAATAAAATTAAAATCTAAACTAAAAGAAACTCTTTGTTACCTTTTATGATTTCTTTTTATTTTTATGATTCTCAAATAGAACAAAAATGAACTAAGTAAAAACTAAAAAAAAATAAATGAAAACTAGAATCACAAAACCAAGCTAAACTAAAATAAAGTTTAAATCTAAATTAAAAAATTCTAGATCTAAAACTAAAATACAAATTTAAAAAACCTAAAACTAAAATCTAACCATATTACATATATACAAATGAAGAAAGTAAAAACAACGAATTTTTCTTTTTTGAGATTTTTTTTATTTTTTATTTTTTATTTTTTATGATTTATCGACATCAAAATAAGACCAAAAGAAAAACTAAAATAAAAATAATACTAAAACTAAAGCCTAAGAAAATAAAATTTACTTCAGCTTAAATGAAACTAAAGCTTAATTCCAAAAAAACTATGTAACAAAAGAAAATTTTACATTCTAATCCTAACGTAAAAAAAGGAAAATTGTATTTCTTTTTGTTTGCAATTGCAGGTAACGTAAAAAAGGAAAATCGTATTTTCTTTGTTTTGTTTGCAGTTGCAGGTTTGTGGCGGGGTACTAGACGCGGGCAAAGAGAGGGATGAGTACGCAGCAAGGAACGAGCTGAGAGAGAGTTGAAGGGAGCCAATGCAAAGGAAGCAAGGTTTCAATGTGTTTTGCAGCTGGATGGGGTATGGGCTGCGTGGTTTGGCAGTACGGAAGACAACGTTTCTGGCAGGTAGGTGAGGCCGCGATGTGCGTATGGAGGAAAACGTAATAGAGAGTGGAAACTGCAGGATAGCTGAGAGAGACACAACGGAAATAGTAGGTTGAGGAAGGAAGACGGACGAAATGGCAAGGGAGGAGCTGCGTTTGACATATTGCAGCGGGTAGGAGAGGGCTTCATGCAGAAGAAAGGCGGCTACGTAATGTGTAGAAAGAAAATGTGTGGAAGGGTTTTGGACGACAAAGAGGCAGCGTAAACAAGAAAAAAAAAAATAGATTTTCATTGCAGATTACAGCGTGGGAAGGAGAATGCATGTATGGAGGCAGATTTGCCTGTGGTTTTGCAGGTTCGGGAGTTTGCTACGGATAAGATGAAGGGCGAACAGAGAAATGGGCGCAATAAGGAGCCACAGGACAGAGGCTGAGGCTGCCAGAATGTGTGATTTTAATAGTGAATGCTGCATGGGAGGGTTTAAGTGAAGAACGAGGGGTATGGCAGCATCAATGTTTTAAGACTCCGACTCCGACTCCGACTCGGTCGAGCAATGACTCCGACTCCGACTCCGAAACGGTAATGACTCGGCCGGCTCATTTTCAATGACTCGGTCGTTGTAAAAAAATACATTAAATATTTAGTTTTTTTATAAAAAAACATAATTTTGAAGATTTTGAAGATTGGAATCTAGATAGTTCAGAGAGAACCCTATACATGCCAAGGATCAAATGTTGCAAAAAGAAAAGGTTATGACAATGGAAACCTGTGAACACAAGCTGAGGCTATGCCAATGCTCAACTTCTGATATATCTGATATCAACTCAAGCAGTTGTACATCCAATCAACTAACAAAATGATATGTACTGCAATTCTGTACTTCCACAAGCATAACTCTAAATGCCACCTATTCAACTGCAGATAGTATCATAGGTGGGCAGACTAACATGCTGCAACAAACCCTAACATCAGCATGCTCTGCTTCACTGTACCAAGTTTGTCAAATACCCTCTACTCAACCTCAGTTCTGACATATGTTAAAATCAATAGGTCAATAACTGCATCGAGACACTGTTGTCTTCAATGTTGTCAATGAGACCCTTTAATAAGTATCATGCCATTTTCAGATGTTCAAATGATGAAACTTCTTTACTGTTGTGAAAATTGCTGATAATAATTGCTTGTGATATGCCTCTGTCAGCTGCTTGGGAAGCACTTCTCAATGGGGATCAATGTTCAACGCCAATGCAAACTGTAAACCCTAATGAGCTTGTGATATGCCTCTGTCAGCAACCCGGCCGTTTTATTGCAGACCCGGCCGTTTCGGCCAAGTCAGCAATGACTCGGCCGAGTCATTGAGTGACTCGGCCGGGTCATTGCTGACTCGGCCGACCATTCCGTTTTTTGGACCGAGTCAGTTCCCAAGCCATCGACCCGAAACGACTCGGCCGGGTTGGTTATGACTCGGTCGGGTTGTAAAACACTGGGCAGCATGAGGATATGCGTAGAAGTGTTGCGGTTTTTTTTGTTGCGATAGATGGATGGCGTGCAGATCAGGCGAGAGGGTTCTGAGTGGGAGACGCAGAATAGGTGTGGCAACAACACAAGACTTGCCAGTGGGAGAAAGTTGCGTGGAGGTGAGGCAACAATCCCACAGCCTGCCTAAACAAAAAAAATTCTGTAAAATGAAACCCCAGGCAGTTGCAAAAAGATGGACCAGAAAAGCCTCCAAATTCTTCAATAAATTTTAAATCGCCCTGCTTCATATTTGTCTAATGAAAACCTCGAAAAATTTTCAAGATTTGTACCTGCAACCTGCAATGGAAAAAAACAGAACACCCAAAAGTAAAATGTGCAAGAAACAAAACCTAAAAAAACCCTAAAACCAGCTAAATAATTACAGTAATTACAGATAAAAGGCTCTAAATAGCCAAATTTCTCGCTATGCCACAGAAATATTTTCAGAATTTTAAACTTAATGTGAGGTGCTTCAAAAAAACCCTTCATGCATATGCAACACAAATTCTAGTGATAAGCCCGGGATTAAAACTGGCTGGACTCTTTCAGAAAACGCAATCCAGGAGTTGGCTAGTTCAGCCGAGAACTTCCCCTAACGCCCAGTAAACTCAAAACTAAGGATATCCTGCACAGCTTAAATCAACCATTAACATAGAGGGAGAAAACAACAGAGAAATTCAGATCAAAAGGAGATACCTGCCATTACTTTCAGAAATTCTATTACCATTCAAACCCTAGTTAGTGAGCAAGATACCTGTGTTCAACATCACTCTTCATCAAGCTATTACCAATGGCTGAAAATAAAATTATGCAGAAAATGAAACAACTTACAACATTTTAGAAGAGTAATACCAGCAAGATTTCAACCCCAAAGTCTTTCTTTATTGCACAAGAAAAAGATTACAAGAGAGCTTTCTTCAGCACAAGACTCACAGATCGAATCTCATCTCAAATGACCCCTGGCACCCTATTTAAAGGAAAATTTCCCAACGGCTAGTTCGAGTGATCTATGTCAAAATGATCTCGACCGTCGATGAGGATCAAAATCCCTTTTAATCTCATCCGTCGAATTTTTAAATATTAAAAAATTAAAATCTTGCATTTATTTTCTCAAAACTTTGATTTATTATTATTATTTTTTTTATTTACTTTAATTTTTTTAAAAATTATTATAATTTTTTAGTATAAATATATAATATATATATATATATATATATATTAATAATATTTATTTTTATTATTTTCTTTTATTTTTTATTGCTTTTTATTTTTTATTTTTGGATCCTCGAACTTAGTCTTTGGAAAAATCACCTAGGACCTAGGACTTAGGACTTATGAGGGGATAAAACATTTTCTAACCCTCAAGACACTTTACATCATGAATTTTACAATTTTACATCTCAAGGGAGAAAACCGATTTCACATAGACCCTCATAGACCACCCAGTGCTGCGACACAACTATAATCTAGCAGATCAAACAATTTGTAATAACCTAACCAAATAGTTAGAATTATTTTCAAATTATTTTTACATAGACCAAAGCACACTAGGATTCCCCTAAGATTCCAATGACAAAATTCATTCCGGCTTTGGGGTTAGGCTGAAGGAAAACTCTGCCGATCATGGATCGGTGAGACAAAAAACCTTCCAAAACGTAGATTATCACTAGAAAATTAGGTTTGCCCAGGCAATTTACATACATGACTCAGATCTGCTAAGATTATTTACAATTTACACATGCAGACTGCATTTACAACATAACATGATCGGGTTGACAATGACTGTCGAATGGCACGGACATGTCGATCAAGCGCTGTCCCTTTTGCGAAAAAGGGGGTATACTGCTATGGGTAGTTGACACGTAGTGGTCAACAAGTACTTTTTTGAGAAAGTTGTAATCAATAATGGTGGAAATATATTGACAAATTTTGGTTGGTTCAGTTTTAACATGGGGAAAATTTTCTATGATCATTAATGTTGAAAGCATTCAACAAGTACATGATAATTCTTAGTAGTAAAGGATAAGTTTTAAATCAAATGATGAATCACACCCAATCATATATCATCAAACACTCTAAAATCACAAAGGGAATCCAACTTTTCAATGGTGAGACTGTAATTTGACCACTCAAAAAATATAAATAGGTGTCAATACGTTGAAAATGTAACTAGTTTTGGTCTTCATAATTGTTGTACTCATTTCAAAATGTATCCTATGTAACAAACAAAAGAAGAAAAGAAAAATTTATTATTCTTAAAGCATGAGTTTCATGCCCATTATTGATGGTCTTCTAGGTAAAAGCATGTTTTTCATGGTTCTAAGGTTTGTTAAGTCTTAGGATTTATTGCCATGAGTCAAAGGAGTCAACATCGTATTATAAGACCATTCCAAGCAAAATGTAATTGGAAAAAAAATTATTTTGAGTCTAGAAAGTCCTAGAAACTCCAAAAGTACAAATTAGCCCTGGCAGCTTCAAGTCGGCCTAAAGGAAGGAATTCCGCCCCCGGAAAGGCTATAGAAAGGAGCAGTATGACCTCAATTAGAACTCACTCAACAAGAAGTTCGATCTCTTAAGATAGAATTCGATCTATAGCGGGGAAGCTGGAAAAAGGAAGAGCGAAGGTCTAGAAGGCAAGAGGAATCCAAGGAGGAAGCGAAATTTCTGTTTTTGGGCTCCATCTCTCTCACACGTGTAAAATCTAGGGTTTTTGTAGCTTCATAGTAGGGCTGAAATTGCAGATTCAAGTTGCAAGTGCAACATCAGGTTGCAAGAAGAGCGAGTAGTCTGCTTGGACCTCATTGACCTTACAAAGACTTGTTTTTCTCAACAAGGATTGCAATAAGAACTTTCTTAGGGTTATTGTGCAATTGTTGCATCATCGAAGTTGCAGAAGAGTTGCATTATTAAAGCTAGAGGTCGAAGTTGCAGTTTTGAAGTTGGTTGGAGCAAGAACGAGAAAGGACTTGTTAGAAGAGCTGACTTCGTACTTGGAAGAGGACTTGGTCTAAGACTTGGGCTTGTGTCTCATTTGAGGTAGATTTTATAAGAAGAGAAGAGTTTTCCAATTTTTCCCCTTGGAGGGGTTTTGCCCTGGCTGAGAGCCTAATTTTTGTGTCCTCTATTGTTACTGTTTCGTTCTTGATATTTGTTTGACCAAAAGATCTAACTAAATAACAGAAGAAGATTAATTAAGTGCACAAAATATTAAGGTTAAGGAAAATTGATATAATAAGTTGCCACTTTCCATTTTCCAACATGGTATCAGAGCTTGGGTGAACAAGAAGGCAACTAGAAGGACCATCTTGTGGACACAAAGAAGGCTTTGCTTGTCAAAGGGAATCATTTGTGGAAGAAAAGAAGTAGAAGACCTATTGATCTGGAAGGAGGGTTTCTACATTGAAGAAGATCAAGACTACATCAAGCTCTCATCAAAGGAAGGCTTGAGAGGAAGACTACGAGAAAGGTTGTCTCTTGAGAGAAGGAGATCTATTTAAAGGCTCATTGAAAGGCATCTTTGGAGGAAGCATCAAAAGGATCTTGGTATCATTCATCTTGAAATTTGTTGTTGAAGGAATCCGAGGGAACATCTTCCAGGAACATTATTGATGTTTCTTCAAAGGTCTTGAAGGAATCAACAAAGGTTGAAGACATCATCAAGGAAGAGGGGAATCTTGATTATCAAGTATATATTATTACTTTATGCCTGAATCTACTGGTCATATGGGTTCTTTCTGCGAGGAGAGCAATAAGCTCGTTGGAGCATCAAATTATCTTGCATGGAAGAAAAGGATAGACCTGGCACTTATAGAGCATGAGGTAATGGAATATGTAACTGGGGAAATTACTGAACCTAGCAAAGACAAGACTCGAGAACTAGCAAAGTACAAGAAAGGGGAAGTAAGAGCTCAAAGGATCATAGTTGAATCCATCAAGGATCCCTTGTTCCATCTGTTGCAAATTTGAAAAATTCCAAGGCTATGTATGACAAGCTAGTGAACTTGTACTCTATAAGTACATAAAGACAAAAGATGCATTTGCAGAATAAACTATACCAGATGAAGAAATCAAGAAATGAAGACATGGCATCTTTTCTATTGAAGATCCCTCAATTAAGAGATCACTTGCAGGAGCTAGGAGAAACAATTTCTGATTCGGAAATGACCATCTATGTATTAAATGCATTGCCACCTGAATGGAGCAACTTTGCAACAAGCATCTACTCTAATAAAGATTCAACTCTCTTTGATGAGTTGTGGGCACAATGCATTTTGGAAGAATCAAAGATCAAGGTAAAAGATGACATTGAATCAGATAAGTAGTCTCAAGCCTTTCTAGCTCGAGTCAAGAAGCTAAAGAAAGGAAAGTTCGGGAAATCCAAGAAGAAAGATATGTCCAAGGTTCAATGCTTTAAGTGCAATGAATATGGACACTATAAAAGGGACTGGCCAAGCCAATAGAACAACAAGAGAAAGGAAAGAAGCAAGGCTCACATAGCTAAGGAAGTAGGAGTGTTGAAAACTGTAACTAGGTTCGGTCTTCATAATGACATGTGTAATTGTGATTTTATGTATTTAATGTAAAGAAGAGAAATAAAATTATTATTGTAATGCTTGTCTCATGGGTTTCATGAGTAAGGAATTTATTTTTAGTTATGGGTCCCATTGTGAGCCCTTAGGATTGGTCATAAAGTCAAATTGAATCAATGTCATGTATGAAGGACCCTTCTTGGGCATGTTACAAATATATGAGTCATTGAAAGAGTCAAAGAGACCCTCCAAGACCAAGCTCAAGCATCTCCATCAAGTTGGCCTTAAATGAAATAATGATGCCACCCCAAATGACATGCCGGTTTAGAAAACTAGCAAGCCGGCTTATTTCTCATGGGTAAACCACTATAAATAGGCAGCTCAACCTCCATTTGAAGATAAGCAATTCAATCAAGCAATCTGAAGTAGGGAAAGGTGCAAAGATCACAAGAAGAGCCTCCATCCAAGCATTGAAGAAAGAACAAGATGCCGAGTAATTCTTCGCATCTGTTTTAGGGCTAATCTCTCCACACGTGTGAGATTGCAAGATTGTCTACTACAGGAAAAAGGACCGGGGCATTTTAGTCATCTTGGGTAACCGAATTGGGAGAAGGTCACATCAAAAGGGAAGCTGAGTCAAGCAAGGAGTCAAGGACACTATTTAGAAAGTAACACTTTCCAAGTGTTGCAACTAGGGTTTCTAAATTAGGGCCAAAAAGTTGCAGGTCTGAAGTAGAGAAAAGGAAGCCAAGATCTGAAGGGTAGTCGAGGCAGAAGGAAGAAGCAGGCAGCTGACTATTAAAAAATAGAGATCAAAATAAGAAGCTTAGTGTCTTGGTCTTGGAGAGGTCAAACAAGTCAAGGGTCTTGGTCTTGGTATTCGTCAATTGAAGTCTCTATAAGAAGAAGAATTCGTATGGGTTTTCCTCTCAACTGGGAGAGGTTTTGGCCCTAGCTGATCACCTATATTCTATGTCTCTTGTCTCTTTATTGTTTATGCTTTGGTAGTTGTTTGATGAAGAAGAACACTATAATAATCTATTATCTAACTAAAGAGAAGATCCTATTGAAGTAAAAATCATTCACAAGCAGTGATCATTAATAGAGAAATCACCTAATCTTGATGCCCTAGATTTTTCAACAAGGAGAACCTAAGAAGAAGTCGAAGAAAGAAGTGAAAGATCTTTACTATTAAAGAAGGCATCTTGTTTGTCAAGTTCTTGGTAAAATTGGTCTTTCCTTTAGGATAGCATGCATTGTTGTTTACTTTAGAAGAGTCTTGGTTTTGCATAACATCATAGAGAGAAGCATGTGATAGTAGCATATGTAGAGTCTACTTGTTTAAGATTGCTTTGCAGAAGTCATCTAGTCTTTAAGAATAGATAGATAGACCATTTTGCATATTGATCATCCAAGCATTATCTGAAATTGTGTTACAGGTAGTCATCTTGCTTATAAGTGGATCATCATCCAGGAAGAACCTTCATTATGGAAGGTTCTTGGGAAAAGCACTATGACAAAGTTAGTATACATTCCATGTAATGTGGAAACAATATTGGTAAGGGGATGGGTCAGGATGTAGGCTCTTTGTGAGATATATATAGTTAGATGATGGAATAAGAAGCATAGGAATACACATTAAAAGTGACTCTTGGATAAGATTCATGTAGAATCTTGTAACATGCTTAGTATGATTGTATGATGTTTAAAAGGAAGAATTTGACTTACTTAAGGATGTATAAAAGATTAAGACTTTTTCTAAAACATGTAAAATGATGAGTAACATCCAATATAATCTCCAAAAGAAAAAAGAAAAAAAATTGTAACTCAGTAATCAAGTTCAATCCTTGGGCGCTCTAATGCATGAAGGAAGATTCAAGTGGAGATGGACCATAAGGATGTTGATATCTGGACGAGAAAGTCATCATGAGGAGGTAAGTCTATCTTTAATTATTGTTGATTATCTAGTTAACATATTATTTTGCTACCTGGAAGGATGTTGCAGGAATGCACAATGACAATTGGGACAAGTTCAACTATATGGATGGAAATGTTGAGTGAAGCTCAACATCTAATACCTGGCAACTACGAAGTCAAGATGTGTCCATCTTGGGATTAAAAGGTAGCAATGCGAGAAGATAACTTGAAGGTCAAAGAAGATCACATTCATCAGGAAGCTATGATCAGCTTGAAGTTTGGAAAGGCTCAATGCAATGCCTTCATCTATAATGAAAGTGATGAGCAAGCAAAATGACCTAGATTCTGTCACAAGATTGAAGAGTGAAGATGGCTCCATGATACCTTGAACAAAAGTAAGCTCAATACAATGAAATGTGGAGAAAAGAGGGAGTCAAGCAGCAATGGAGAACTAGTAGTTGATACTCTTATAAAGACAAGCTATAAGGCTTGTGGTGTTGACTTCCCAAATAGAAAGGAAGTTTCGAATCTTCTCTGGTCTTGAGAAGGAAGCAAAGGAGTCTCCTTAGATAGGATCAAGGATTCCCTAGGCAAGGGGGAATAGGGATATCCTCTTTGGTTGAGAGGGAGTGATGTTGGACATCACATGTGCATTCTCTTCTTCAGGTGATGAAGACAGAATGGTGAAGGATTGAATAAGCATTTGTGGTTTCCTCGAGGATATGAAATCCAAGAAAGGAAAGGTATCGACACTCTTTGAGGATAGGACAAGCATCGAAGAGAAGAGTGATCGAAGGGGACCAATATTCTTTTAGGGCTCAAACTAGGAGTGTTGAAAAATGTGTAACTAGGTTCGGTCTTCATAAGTATGAAATGTATCTTTTGTAAATTACAAAATGAAAAGAAATTATTTTTATTATTGGAGCATGGGTTTCATGCTCAAGTTCTTTTATTTTATAGGTCAAGCACCCATTGAGTGCTCCTAGGGTTTGTCCTAGGTCTAGAAGTCGAAAGAGTCATTGTCATATATTGAAGACCCCAAAGGGCACATTGCAACTTCTAAAGAAAAATTATTTTTGTCTTTAGAGTGTCAGAATACCCTCCAAGATCAAGTCAGCCTAGAAGTTGTCAAGTCGGCCTAAGAGTAGAGCCACATCTACCCCTTGAAGAAGCCTATATAAGGAGAGGAACTCGTCCTCCAAAGACTTACTCACTCATCTCTCATTCTATGCGAAGAAGAGGACGAAGAAGATGTCGAAGAAGGACGAAGAAGAGGTCAAAAAAAGACAAACTGTTTTGGGCTAGTTCTCTCTCACACGTGCTAGATGAAGATAGGGTTTTTGTACAAGGGTCTCATCTAGTTCGATCTTGGAACGAAGGAAGGGAAGAAGAAGTGAAGGCTACTAAGGGTATCTCTCTAGCCCTAAGTCACAAGGAAAGGCAAGAGAAGGATAGAAGAAGGCCCTCAGAAAAGGATCGAAGTTCCCACATGTGGTAGCAGCAATTGTTGGGGAGTCGAAACTTCAAATCTGCAGTAGGAGGTTGAAGTTCTTGCAGCAGGAGACCGAGTTGGTGCAACTGGAAGAGATTTACCTGGGTTTGGCAAGTACAAAGTTTGCACATTATCTCAAGAGGTTGATCTTGATCTTGGAGGGTATTCGTCTGAGTCATTAGGTCATGGTATTCGTCAATTGAAAGATCTATAAGCAGAGAAGAGATTTAAGGGTTTTCCCTCAAGAGGAGGGGTTTTGGCCCTGGCTTGCAGCCTATACATTGTGTCATTGTTCTTATTGTTTTGGTAGTTGTTTGATGTTTCTCACATTATAATATTCAGGATCAAAGCTAATAAGTAAAAAGATAACACAAACAGTTATCAAGTTGAAGAGAATTAACATATCCATTGCCCTATTGAATTCTCAACATGGAATCAGAGCTAAGGTTAGCTAAGGGCATCATGAAGACCTCATCTACAGTGAAGAAGTTCATCAAGAAGTGTTCCAAGATAGCAAGCCATCTCAAGAAAGGTATCAAGAAAACATGGAGTCTCTTATTTTCTTCAAAGAAGGTACCAATCAAGGAAAAAGATGAAGGTCTCTTCTCGGCTCTCTCTGGCACATTCCAAGATGAAAACATTTGGGTAATTGATAGCGGTGCATCAAGGCACATGACTGGCCATCCCAAACAATTGAAGGCCTTATCAAAAAGTAAATCCACTTATTCAGTGGAACTTGGAGATAACAAGAGTTATCCCATAAGGGGTATTCGATCGACCTCTATAAAGCTGCAAAATGGAAGCAACATCCACCTCAACAACATTTTATTTGTTCCAAGTTTGCATAAGAACTTACTTTCCATTTCAAGCTTAGAAGATAAGGGTGATAGAGTAGCTTTCATTGATGGAAAGGTTGTTGTATGGAGTAAAGACTCAAGTATAGAAAAAGCTGAAGTCATTGGCATTCGAGAAGGAAGACTTTACAGACTGGTATCTCCTTGAGCCCAAGCCCTAGTTCACGTTGAAATTAGCCCATGTGAACTCTGGCATAGAAGATTTGGTCATCTACATTTCAAAATCCTTCCAACTCTAAGTTCCATAGTAGATGGAATACCTGAACTGAAAGAAGATCATGAAGGAGTATGTAATGGATGGGCATTGGGTAAGAATACCAAGAAACCATTTGGAAGCAGTGCTTCACAGTCAAAAGAAATCTTGGATCTCATTCACCCGATGTGTGTGGCCCTATGACTCCTAAATCACTTGGAGGTCATCTATATTATGTCACATTTATAGATGATCATTCAAGAAAGCCCTGAGTTTACTTAATGAAAACTAAGGATGAAGTATTTACAAAATTTCAAGAATTCAAAGCTAAAGTGGAGAACCTTACAGAAAGAAGAATCAAGATATATGATCTGATAATGGAGGAGATTATAGCATTCTGTGAGGAATCTGGGATTAAGAGGAAGCTAATAGTCCCATATAATCCCCAGCAAAATGGAGTTGTAGAACGGAAGAATAGATACATTGAAGAGAGTGTAAAAGCAATGTTACATGATCAAGATCTACCTAAGTTTCTGTGGGGTGAAGCCACGAAGACTATTGTTTACATTCAGAATCGAAGTCCCCACAAATCATTAGACAACAAAACTTTGAGGGAAGTGTTTATTGAAAAGAAGCCATCTGTAGACCATCTTCAGATCTTTGGGTGTCCTATATATATCCATATACCAAAGGACAAAAGAAAGAAGTTGGATCCATCAAGCATGAAGGCAACATTTGTTGGGTACAGCAACTCATCTAAGGCATATAGGATCTACATAAAAGAAGGAAATCACATAGAAGTTAGTCGAGATGTAATATTTGATCAAAGTATAGCATTCAAGAAATCAAAGGAACTTCCCATAGACTTTGATGATGAAGAACTTCCAGTAATTGAGGAAGAAGTAGAATCTCACCATGAAGAAGAAGGTCCTAGTGAATCTATTCAACCTATGGTCATCCTAGGAACAAGGAAAGGACCTAACTGGTTGAAATCTACACTACTTGATGCAGAAGATCATGGGGCAGCAAAAGGCTCATTTAGAGAAAGCAAGAAACCCAAAAGATATTTTGGGTATGTTGCATACATGACAAAACTAATAGAAGCAAAACCATCCACTTTTGAAGAGGATGTTAATCATCAGGAATGGAAAATGTCATGAATGAAGAGTATCAATCTATAATGAAGAATGGAGTGTGGGAGGTCATACCTAGGCCCGAAGACAAATCTATGGTAACTTCCAAGTGGATCTATAAGATCAAACATGCGGCAGATGGAAGTATAGATAAGTATAAGGCAAGATTTGTGGCTAGGGGTTTCTCTCAACAAGAAGGCATCGACTACGAAGAGACATTTGCTCCAACAACAAGATATACGATGATTCATTCATTAGTCTCTCTGGTAGCATCGATGGGATGGAACATCCATCAAATGGGTATCGAGACTGCATTTCTGAATGGCACAATAGATGAAGAAGTCTATATAGAGGAAACCTTGGGATTTGAAGTTAAAGACAGAAGGCATATGTTTGCAAATTGAAGAAAGCATTATATGGCCTCAAGCAAGCACCGAGGGCATGGTATGCTAAAATGGATGCATATCTACAAAGAATAGGCTTCACAAAAAGTTATGTTGATATGAACCTTTATATCAAGGTTGTAGATGGAGAACCTGTAATCATTCTTTTGTATGTAGATAATCTTCACGTGATAGGTGTAGAAGGACGAATTGAAGAATGTAAGAGGTAACTAGCGGCATAAATTGACGTGAAGGATCTAGGGCTAATGCATTACTATTTGGGACTAGAAGTCTGGCAAGGACCTGATGAGGTTTACTTGGGTCAAGGAAAGTACATGATCAAGATGTTGAAGAAGTTTGACATGTGGATTGCAAACCTATGACCACTCTGATGATCACAAACTTGAAGAGACTAAGGAGTTCTGAATCAAGCCCTGTGGACCCTTCCAAGTATAGACAATTGATTGGCTCACTAATGTACTTGGTGAACACTCAACCTGACATATGTTTTGCAGTGAACATTCTCAATTAATTCCAATTGGAGCCAAAACATGATCATTGGATAGAAACAAAACATATATTGAGATATCTTTGTGGAACTATCCACTACTACCTAAAATATGATAGGAGGAATGATGTCCACCTTATTGGATATACAGATTCCAACTGTGGAGACAGTGAGCAGGATGGAAGAAGCTCTACTGGAGGATGTTTCAGTTTAGGATCCTCCATGATCTCATGGATGAGCCAGAAACAAGACAATTGCATTAAGTAGTGCTGAGGCTGAAAATGTTGTAGCCTGTGAAGTAAGCAGAGAAGCGTTCTGGTTGAGGAAGCCGTTATCCGACCTGTTTGAAGGACCGATGAACCCTACAGTGAAACTTTATGATAACACCAGTTGTATATGTTTGTCAGAAGACCCAGTATTTCATGGAAAGACAAAGCATATAAACAACAAGTATCACTATATTCGAGAGCTAGTACAAAATGGTGTGTTGTAGCTACAATATATCTCCACTGATGAGCAGGTCGCTGACATATTGACAAAATCTCTTCCGAACAAGAAGCTTGTATACTTGAGAGCAATGTTGCACAAAGCGCCCCCCCCCACGGTTCCAAGCCCCGAAGCGCGTCTCATATGGAAGCGCCTAGGAAGCTTAGCCGGAAGTGCGCTTCCGAAATTCGGAAGCGTGGTACGGAATCGCTGAAGCGCGCTTCGTACAGCACTTCGGACGTCGGAAGCGTGGCGCTTCGGAGGAGGAAGCATACGCTTCCAGAAAAGCTTCCGGAAAAGCGTTTAGAAAATTGTTTTTTTTTTTCAATTTTTTTTTTTTTATTTTAG
>APFE030058604.1:0-21484 GCA_000404065.3 Pinus taeda
GATAGGGTAGATAAAATTGACATCTAAAAGTTTTCAAAGTTCAGATTTTACCACATCTTTTGAGATGAGGATTTAGTCTTCTCTGAGGCTGTCGAACATGTCTCGCATCTTTTTCTATGTAAATGTGGTGTGTACATAACTGGGGGTCAATTCCTTTCATATCAAGGTAGTCCCATGCAAATGATTCTTTATATTTCCTTAACACATGGATGAGCTTCATTTCTTGTTCGGATGTGAGGCTGGCATTAATGTTTAAGGTTTTTCCCGGTTCAATTTCCACAATTTTACTATTTGCAACAAAGGTGACAGGTATTGTATGATCATGTGTATCTTTCAAAGGATCTTCTTCTAATTCATTACCAAATGCTGCTTTTATCATATGACATTGTGTGTGGGATGTGAGTTCTGTTTGACTAATGAAATTATTAATGGCATCGTCTTCTGTTTGGTATTTGAAATCAAGTGCCTCTTGTATAGTTAATGGAGATCTAATGTTATCAGTAAGGTATGATACAGGGTGCCTATTAGTTTTGACTATTGTGACACTTGGCTGTGCTGGAGGATATAGAACTAAGTTCTTGATTTCTGTTCTCTTGGTTATGATCATATTTCCTTGTCGACAGCCAACATAGGTATCGGCAGTGGCAAGCCAAGGTCTACCTAAAATCAATGGATGCTCATCAAGTTGGGTTTTGGGATTTATTATCAGAAAATCGGTTGGATATTCCCAGGAGTCAACAGAGACCATGACATCATGTTGTGTGCCCTCTGGCCTAACCACAGATCGGTCAGCCAATTCTAACAAGGTAGAGGTGGGTTCTATAGATGTAATGCCTAGCTTTTAGCAAGTAGTGGTTGTTAAGATATTGATTGCAGCTCCTAGATCAACTAAGGCATTGGATAGGGTCTGACCATAAATTTGGACAGTTACTATTGGATTTCCTGGGTCTTCATATTTAATGGGTGTTTCTTTTCCTGATAATAAGTCAGATAGAGTGCCGACTACTTGGATTCTTGGATTATTTGTTATATTCCTCCTTGGTTTCTTTATCAAAAATTCTTTGATAGTGTTTACGTATATCGGGATGTCTTGAATGGCTTGGAGGAATGGAATTTTCATGTGCAAATTTTGTAATTCTCCCAGAATGTCAAAATCAGGATATTGTATAGGTCGAGGTATGACTAATCGTTTTGGGAATGGGGGAGAGATTGTGGTTGCTTGATAATGAGTTTGTTGTTTATTCACATCCTCTTCTTATGACAGATGTTCTCTGGGTAACTGATTTTCAACCTGAACTGTCTTATCTCCCTTAGTTTCAATAATATGCCCAGATCTTAACTAAAGGTCACTACACTTCCTCAGATCGGCTCCTACTTCTGGTGTTTCTATGATTTGGAGAGATTGGACCGGTCTATTATTTGGATTGGGGTTAGTTTGGGCTGGGAGTTGCGGTCTCAAAATAGACTGGGGATTTTGTTGTAAGGCTGGCAGTGTAGGTTGAGGGAGAGGAATGGTTCCTACTGGTTGATGCATTGGCCTCTGCCAGTTTGTCTACCAGGCTGCACTTTGTGAAGTAGGGGGAGTCCATTGTGGTGGGTATGGGTTTCTTTTCCAATATGGTGGGGTGTAAGGAAGATTCGACCAACCAGATTGACTTGCCTGATTCAGTCATGGGTTTGAGGAAGGAAATGATTGTGGTGACCAGTTTGGAAATGGGGGTTGGAATTGACTTTGCCACATATTATACTGTTGAGCGTTATACTATGGAGGCTGAAAAGAAGAAGTTGGGTCTGGAAACATACCAGATTGTCGCGGCTGCCACTGACGGTGCTAGTTGAGCAAATACACTGATTCTGGCTCTTCTTCTGCTTCCTTATATACCGCTTTCAATCCAGGAAGTGAGGGACAACTCTTCATAAGGTGATCTTTTTTGTATATGGCACATGTTTGGACTGCATCCAGTGGACACTCCTTATGGCTATGCTTCTTCCTGTATCTGGACAGAAGATTGCCAAATTCTGTTCTGCCTCCATTTGCTTCTACTTGGCCTACCTAATATCAAGTTGTGTAGTTAGTGTCCCTAGTATATCAGTTTTAAAATTTTCCAATATATTTCCAATTTCTACATGTGTTACTCCTTCTGACGAGATTTTATTATCTCTTACAAACCGATCATGTTCTGCCGGTTTTACTCTTGTGCTGCCTCTTGAGCTCCTAATGCATAAATCAATAATGTCGGCAAAACTTTCTTGATAAATACCTCCTTTTCCCATAATGTTTAATGTTTCGATCCATTGTTCCTTCATGCCCCTTATTAAGGTTTTTTTCAACACATTATCACGTAAAGGTAGTGATGCATAAGGAAATCTTTGTAGATTATACTGGAAACGTTCCACATACTCCTCTAATGTTTTGTTTGGTCTAGCTATCATCTGGAATATTTCATCCTTTAGTTCTCTAGACCTGCAATAGTCCTAATATTTTTTTAGAAAATATTCTTTCATTTGATCCCAGCTATTTATAGCCTCGCCACCTAATCCCATAAACCATCTTAAAGCAGTGCTTTTAGTGTAGAGCGAAACAGTTTCAATTTCTGGGGGTCGGTGGTGTAATCATATCCCCTACACAGTACATCAAATTCAAATAAAAATACATCCGGGTCTTCTGATCTAAGATTGTGGAATGTAGGCATATGTTGAAGAGGGATTGCTTTCATAGGCGCATTTGCTGCAGAATCCACTATGGCGTATTTTAATGTAGAGGTTTGGGTGTTTGGCTGGTTTTGAGCCATTGGGTCGAATATATGCCAATAACCTTCTGGGATATCTAGGAGGGTATTCCTAGGTTGAGATGGAATGGCTTTAACAAGAATAGTTTTAATAACATTTCCTCTATCTGGGATAATGAGAGTGCCTATTGTATGAGGAGATTGAGTTTCTTCAAAGATGATTTTTGCAGCACTTCCTTTCTCTGGGCTGTTCAATGGCTGAGTTGTCTCAAGAGGAGATCTTGGTTCCTCGGTTTCCCCTGTCTCTCTTCCTCCTTCACAAAGATTACTGAAATTCCCTTCCTCCAATAGTTCCGGAGTAGAATTTTAAATTTCATGAAAGTCCTGCTCTTCATTTTGACTATGCACCTCAACAAAGGCTACAGATGGTGAACCTATGTCCTAAAGGGAACTAGTAGGCTATTTAGAAATAACTTTCTTGGGTTCTACTGTGGGCTGAGATTCAGCTTTCTTGTAGATTTCGTCTATGAAGGTTGATCGGCCAAGGGTCACCGACCCCTTAGCTTTTTCTGGCTTGGGTAGAGGTTTGGAATTTTTTTCTAGCTTTTTCTACTTAGTCATGCACTCAAATTAACTACTAAATCCTACTTAAACAAACAACAGCAAATCTGCAGGAAAGCGAGCAGAGGAGCAGGGCTTTTACATGCTCCACACGTAGGTTCTTACCTTCCATTTTCAAAACCCAATTCTTCCCTAGCAGGTTCATACACTACTCTGAGAAAAAGAAAAAATGGCTACACTCTTTCCCCCGCAATGGTGCCAAAATGTGGAGCTATAAAAAGGGTCTCTTTCACCTCTAGTTACCTCACATTAATATGTCAATCTGAGAATGTTTTGTTATTTCAAAGAGTGTCTCATTCTGCGGCTATCATTTTCCATAGTAATGCTAGTAGCATAGTGTTTGAAAATACAAGAATAAACGGATGCTTGTTTACAGCTTAACTACTTCAAAAGATTAAATCACAAATTCAGAACACTAAGCAATTTATCAGTCAAGGGTTCGGTAGCAATAACCCATTCCTTTAGAAACTGATGGAAAAGGAAATCAGAGAACAGATCATTGATCTGGGAGCCAGACACTAGATGCCAATGCTCACTATAGCCTGAGATCATTCTTCACACTAATAACAAGAAATGGAACGGTAGATAAGAAATGGAACAACAATTAAGAAATCGAACAACGAATCTGAAATGGAACAACAAATCTAAAATGGAACAACAAACCTGAAATGGAACAGCAAACCTAAAATGGAACAACAAATCGGAAATAGAACAGCAAATCAGAAATAGAACATCAGTTAAGAAATAGAACAACAACTAAGTCTAACAAGTCGTAACATCTTAGTCTATCAAATCAAATGCATTAATTGTAATCTACAGGAATCAAACACAATCCTTCACTCTTTAAGGACGGATTTAATAACAAACACAAATGGAACAACACTGGTTACTGATAAATTATGGAACAACGCTTGGAAACCATGCATACACACAACACACTTAAATACTAGTCTGATCCAGTTATCGCCTCAGTTAGAAAGAATACGATTGCATTTCAAGATAGAACAACATTACTCATAAATCCAACAATCGTGAAGATCATAACTTCCAAGATGAATTTTTTAATGTTAATGAACAAGTGCACAACACAAAGGCTCTATAATTGAATAGCAACAGTATTCTGCAAACACTAGCTATATTATATGAACACCTAAAAGAGCAATAATATGATGCAGAGTCAATACAATAGTTATGTCTTTAGACACCTTAAAACATAATAGAGCATGTGATGTAAACTTATAAAACACATCAAATTACCAAATTACATTGATAAGCAAACCACGTGAAAACCAAGCGTAATGGTACAAGAGCAAGTGTCCTCCAGGCCCGGGCCCCTAGCCTCCAGGGGTACACCACTTGAAGTTATTCTAGACTCAACGATGAAATAGTAAAAAAGTTTGTATTAATGCATAAAGTAAAATTACAGTAGAGCAGTTCTTAACGAGATTCGACAATCACAGTTTTGATCTTAAGAGAAATTACATAAAAGCATAACAACATCTAAATCCCTCCTGAGCTAACAGTGCTGCCCCTTTTTTAAGGGTGATGACGGAGATATCTAAGTGCAGAAATACATAAAACAACGATCCCATAGGATCAAGGATCCTGAGGGATTCGCCGAACCATTAGTCTTTAGTTACTTCTTTCCTTTCCTACACCAAGCTGATATCTCCACTTCCTTTCCCGGGCTGATTCACTTTGATCTTGTTTGCATATGGTCTCCCGTCGAAGGGACACCGGTTAACTCATCCTTGTCTTTTCGTTTGGAATGGAAACTTCTCGTTTTTTCTCCTTCCTGCATAAGGAAATGAAAATTGTCGGTGTTTTCGTCTTGCATATTAATCTCACATGTTTTATTACAATTTTTTATCGTTTTCCAAGTTCATAATGCAAAAATGCTTGTCAGTTCTAATGAAAAGACACTAAAATAGTCATAGAAAACATACCTTCTTTAGTACTCCACAGGACCCAGGAAGATATTACAGCGGGGGTTTAATAAAATAAACTATAGTTTATGAAATGAAAATGGGGGTTTTAATGGGTTAAAATCAAAAAAGGGAAATTGATAATGGGAGAATGATTTTTAAAAGGAAATGTCTCAGGGAGGCTGTAAAATAAAGGGAAAATGGGTTATTTTACAAGGGAAATGAGATGAAATAATGGAAAAGTTAAAATGAAGGGGAAGGGATATTTTTTACAAGGGGTAAATGAGTTTGGAAGGAAATTAGTAATATGAAATAAACCAATTGGTGCTTTCCATGTCTTGTGAAAGCTGCTTCTCCTTACCCATCATTTACCTTAACATTTTTTTTTCATTTACTGGGTGGATTTGAGCTTGCTGACCCTTAATGGCTCAGATTAAATTGTTGATCCCATTACTATTCTCTACCTAACTATTGATATGCCAAGATTAACTAGTTTGGCTAGATCTTTATTCTCTATCTATCAACATGAAATTTAAAGCATAAATGAATCAAGATTAAACCATTTGACCATCATGGATTATGGCATTTTTGACAAGTTGCACACAATCTTATTTTGCAAAGTAAAGTAAAAAGTAGTGGCATTTGAATTTGTATCACTTTCAGAATCTATTTTTTATCTCTTTTCGTGGGGTTTATCCATTATACTCTTTTTTTATCCTTTTATTTTATCAGCCCTTTGATTTTTCTTTTAGGACTTCCCCCTCTTTACCTTTTTTATTTTTAATATGAGAAAAAATTTTGCAGAAAGCAAAAGTATGTACAATATTAGACTACTAATAATAGTCAATTCAAAATTATGAATCCTATTATTATAGGACCTTAACACCTCTTTCACTGTTGAAGACAGAGAGAAGTCTATGTTGAGAAGTGGATGTTTGTTTCCAAAAATGACTGTAAACTTAAGATTTAAGACATTCATTCTTTTGCTTGATTTCCAAAAATGTTGAGAAGATATTAGTATCTCCTACTGAGTTGGTCTCGGTTGATTGGATAATCTTTGTAGTTTCAGTTGAAGAAAGATTTGAAGAAGTAGAGGGAGGCTTGGGATCAGTGGTCCATGCTGATGAAACATCTTCCAATTCTCCAATATTATTTATCTCTGGTGACTTTATTCATGATGACATTGACACCCATATTTTCAACTTCCTTTGTAAGATATAATACTCTTTACCTCATTCTATAACTGACTGAGTTTCCTTTCTGGTTCTTTTATGCTGAATACCCTATGTAGCTAGAATCTTTATCTGAGGAGTTGATATAACCTGTTCATCAGCTTCTATGAGAGTACATTTAGACCATTGCTCCTGGTTCATGAACTTCTCCAATTATGGTCTGGGAGTATGGTTGTAAGGTGTTGCCTTCAACTACACTCTGAGAGTAGAAATAACCCCAAAAGGATCATAAGGCCAAGTAAAGCTTGGATGCAGGTTCATGTTCTTTAGCAATCTGTTTGCTTCAGTACCTGCAGAGCTAGTGCTATAGATGAAACTCTCTACTTTGGCTTTGAGTTTAAATTGTGATTTCTTCTTGCTTGAGACAAAATGGACTTCATCCATATTTATCATTTTCCTGATGTATTCCAATGAGAATATTCTCATTGGCACATGCTTAGGTAGTTTGTATGGAGCCAGCTCACTACCATAGATCCTAATCTCTATGTAATTCTGGTATAGGTACTAGTCACTAGTCTTGGTTTTCTCTGATAGGTGCAGTGCCTTTTTAATTTCTTCTCCAATTCTGGGTTCTGCCTAGCTGTTGAGTAATTGGAGAACTAAATGTATGAATGAATAAATGAATTGGGAGAATGTAAAATTTAATGATCCTTCTCTTAGTAGCTCTCTTCAGTGAATCACTGATTGATTCACTCCCCGCTCATCTTCTCCATCCAACTGAATAGGCAATAGATCTCCCTGTTGAAACAAAATTAGATGAATTATAATTGAACTTACTTGAATACTCCTTGTGTGATCAAATTCATAAATTGTTCATGTATATTATCAGCTAGAAAGTGGCTGTAATTATACATAAAGGTAGGTTGATATTCTTTGCTAAAAATAGAAAAGAAACCAAGGATGGATCCATCAACATCTTGGTCATTTTCATATCTTAGGAGGTATGATAACAGAGAGATAATGTGTCTAGTATCTTCCGGGAACATGGAAGATGAATATGGAGGATTTATCTTAAGCAATTCGACATCTTCTGCGAGGAAAAGTTCAAAGATAAGAGCTCTCTGAGGGAAGGTTAGTTTATTGTAGAGGTCCATGAGAGCTGCAGGTGAGAAATGGCTAAGGGAATAAGATGAAAGTATCATTAGCATCTAGTCTATGCTCTGCGTAGTGATGGAAATCAGGATTTTCCCATCCTAAGTCATTACTATTATTTGCACAAGGTTGTACCAGGCTTGACACCAAGAGATTAGATCAGGGAATTGATGGGTCTTAAGAAAAGAAAATAATGGCAGAAGTGTCTCCCAAAAGCAAATGGAATCCTCATTATCGGTATATTTCAGTTTTAACCATGAATGTAATTCATAGAAATCCAATTCACATTCACAATCATTGATCTTGAAAAGGGAGTCTACAAGTGGCATACGACCCAGATCAAGGGAGATTGTGGAGGGATTCCCTTCTTCGATAGTCTTTTGTATCTTTTCTTTAGGGGCCATCACTACTGCAAGGGAAATTCAAAAGTTGTTTTTAATCTAAAATTGATGACAATGGAAAAAATTACATAGATCGAGAAATGGTGCTTTTGGTTTATGGATGGAAGCGAAAAGTGGTAAAGATTGGAGCCATGGAAGATTTATAGGTTCAATTGGGCTCAATTGACTATTTAGATCTAGTCGTAGGCATTCAGTTTCTAGAGGAAATGTGAATGAATTCTTAACAGATGTTTAAACAGATAATCAAGCACAACGATGGCTTTGGAGCATATGGGCAACGATATTATAACATGGCGGGCGGTGAATGGGTAAGTGAAAATGAATGGATGACGTGAAGGTTCGTTATTGGCTGGAAGATAATGAATGCACAAGGCGCGGGAGAAGTCAACGTCAGATGGAAGAAAAAGTGGAAGGAGATATCGGGAAGGGGGGTCATAATGGTTTTTAGTTTCGGGTCTTGGCACTCCGAAACATTTTGGAGGCACCACGTTGCAAAAAGTGACAACGATGAAAACTAGTTTTCGAACACCCCCATGCATTAACGGGAAATGACCAAGGCGGGGCTGAAAGGCTTCCTCCATCGTTGATCCGGACGGATTGAAGGATATTTGTTGAAAAGTAAGCATTGGTTATCGGCACCCAATGTGTTGTTTTGTCGTTTCCACCAATATGACAAAAGTGTCATTTGTCACTTATTTTATAAGGTCATCAAGCTTTATTACAACAATTAAATCATAATTAAAGAAGTTAAGCATGATTAATCAAAAGGAAAATCTTCAAAGATGCATTTGAGCTAGCAAAGTTAATTTATTTTCTAAAGCGAATATTTATCTTTTGTTGCTTATCTATCATTTTCATTTTGCTTTCCTTTTTTAGAGCAACTACCCTATCATTTTATTTGATATGGACCTGTAATAATAATCACTCTTAACATTTTTTTTTCCATCTTGTTTTTGGTCCATATCTGAACTTATGATTTTTGTATGGCATTTTGATTTTTTATCTAACAGCTAACTTATCAAAAAAAAATGTTACAACACTATGTTGTGCCCTGAAAACTGCCATAGGAAATACACTCAATTGATATCGCCAAACAACTAAATAACTGTAGTAGTAGCAAATGAAGTTTATTTTATTCAATTTATCACTATCTGGCTTAAGAAGTAGGAGTAGGACCTTTGGAATAGTGTGAAAAGATGAATAAAGTCTGAAAAAAGGGTTTTAGATGCAACAATGGCTTTCTTTAGGTCGACAAGGCTTTTAAATTGGTTCAATTGATTAACCTATAAGAAATGTTATGCAAAGCTTAAGTACAGGCCTTTGAAACTTCATGAATACCTGGAAAATGAAGCTTTGGTATGTAGAAGGGTTCTCTGGGGGCATCGAAGGATTTTTTAGGCTTCAATGGTCTTTATACTACTTCAAATCAGAGTCAGAACCATCTTGTGGTGGTAAAATTTTGAATTTTGGTTGTAAATGGCTTAAAATAGTTTAATAGATATTCTGGCACTTTAGGATAGGGTGGCAGAAGTTCTTTTTTGCAATCCTTAATAGAATAATAGTGGAAAGATTGGGAAGGGCAGATTCTTTCATTTTTAACCAACAGTGGTTAATCTTTGGGCACAAGGGTAAATTTAAATAATAGGGTGGTTTCATCTGACGCGAGGAGGAGGTAAGGTGGTTTATCGTACGCTTAAAAGTGGTATCGTGGTATTATTTTGGAGGATGCGATATAACGTGGGGCTGCCACATAGAAAAAAGGCAGGCGCAGAAAGGAACTTATCTCACATAGTTTTGTCATGTTAAATGTCGGATGTAGGAGCATGCAATATGGAATGTGAGCCATTGGATATGGAGGTGGGTGATTGGAGGGTTATTAGATCGCGAAGTTGTGAGGGATTAGTCAGGGTGTGCGGTTGGGTTAATTAAAAGGTAACGTAGTTAATTAAAAAGTAAATATGGGAATTGATTTATGCGATGAGGGTTAATAAAATGTGGGACCCGAGAAGATATTACAACAGGGGTTTAATAAAATAAAATATAGTTTATCAAATGAAGATGGGGGTTTTAGTGGGTTAAAATGAAAGAAAGGGAAATTGATAAGGGGAGAATTATTTTTAAAAGGAAATGTGAAGGAAAAAGGGTTATTTTACAACAGAAAATGAGATGAAATAAGGGAAAAGTTAAAATGAAGGGGAAGGGATAATTTTTACAAGGGGTAAATGAGTTTGGAAGGAAGTTAGTAATATGAAATAAACCAATTAGTGCTTTCCATACCATGTGAAAGCTACTTCTGCCTACCCATCATTTACCCTCACATTTTTTCTCCATTTACTAGGTGCATTTGAGCTTGCTGACCTTTTATTTCTTTTTCTTTCATAAGCAAGATATCTAATTTTAACCTTATGACATTCTAATGGCTCGGATTAAACGATGAACTCATTATTATTCTCTACCTAATCATTGAGCTGCCAAGATTAAACAGTTTGGCTAGATCTTTATTCTCTATCTACCAGCGTAAAATTTAAAGCATAAATGAATCAAGATTAAACTATTTGACCATCATGGATTGTGGCATTTTTGACAAGTTGCATTCAATCTTATTTTGCAAAGTAAAGTGAAAAGTAGTGGCATTTGAATTTGCATCACTTTCAGAATCTATTTTTTATCTCTTTTTAGTGGGGTTTATACTTTATAATCTTTTTTTATCCTTTTCTTTTATTAGTCCTTTGATTTTTCTTTTAGGAATTCACCCTCTTTACCTTTTTTATTTTTAATATGGGAAGACATTTTGCAGAAAGCAAAAGTATGTACAATATTAAATGACTAATAATAGTCAATTCAAAATTATGAATCCTATTATTATAATACCCTGTCACCTCTTTCATTGTCGAAGGCAGAGAGAAGTCTATGTTGAGAAGTGGATGTTTGTTTCCAAAACTGACTGTAAACTTGAGATTTAAGATTTTCATTGTTTTGCTTGATTTCCAAAAATGTTGAAAAGATATTAGTATCTCCTGTTAAGCTGGTTTAATTTGATTGTATAATCTCCATAGGTTCTGTTGAAGAAGGAGTTGGAGAAGTGGAGGGAGGCTTGGGATCAGTGGTCCCTACTGATGAAACATCTTCCAATTCTCCAAGATTAATTATCCTTGGTGGCTTGCTTCTTGATGACATTGACAACACAATTTTCAACTTATTTTATAAGATATAATACTCTTTACCTCATTCTATAGTTGATTGATTTTCCTCTCTGGATCTTTTATGTTGAGTAATCTATGTAGCTGGAGTCTTTGTCTGAGGAGTTGATATAACATGTTTATCAACTTCTATGAGAGTACCTTTAGACCATTGCTCTTTGTTCATGAACTTCTCCATTTCTGGCATGGGAGTATGGTTGTAAGTTGTTGCCTTCAACTGCACTCTAAGAGCTGAAATAATCCCAAAAGGATCATCAGACCAAGTGAAGCTTGGCTAGAGGTTCATGTTCTTTAGCAATCTATCTACTTCAGTACTTGGAGACCTAGTGTTACAAATGAAACTCCCTAGTTTGGCTTTGAGTTTAAATGGTGATTTCTTCTTGCCTGAGAAAAAATTAACTTCATCCATATTTATCAATTACCTGATGTATTCCAGTGAAAATATTCTCATTGGCACATGCTTAGGAAGTTTGTATGGAGCCAACTCACTGCCATAGATCCTAATCTCACTGTAATTCTGGTATAGGTACCAGTCACCAGTCTTGGTTTGCTTTGATAGGTGCAGTGTGTTTTTAATTTATTCTCCAATTCTGGGCTATCCCTGGCTGTTGAGTAATTGGAGGGCTAGATGTGTGAAGGAATCAATGAACTAGGAAAATGTAAAATTTAATGATCTTGCTCTTACTAGAGCTATCTAGTGAATCACTAATTGATTCACTCCCTATTCATCCTGTCTGTCCAGCTAAATAGGCAATAGATCTCCCTGCTGAAAGAAAATTGGATGAATTATAACTGAAATGTACCTGAATACTCCTTGTGTGGTCAAATTCATAAACTGTTCGTGTATATTATCAACTAGAAAGTGGCTATAATTATACATGAAGGCAGGTTGATATTCTTTGCTAAAATGAGAAAAGAATCCAAGTATGGATCAATCAACAACTTCATCATTTTCATAACCTACGAGATATGATAACCAAGAGATAATGTGTCTAGTAGCTTCAGGGAACATGGAAGATGAATATTAAGGATTTCTCTTAGGTAATTCGGCATCTTTTGTTAGGAGAAGTTCAAAGATAAGAGTTCTCTGTGGGAAGGTCGGTTTATTGTAGAGGTCCGTGAGCGCTGTAGGTGAGAAATGACTAAGGGAATCAGATGGGGGTATCATTAACATCTAGTTTATGCTCTGAGAAGTGATGGAAATCAATATTTTTCCATCTTGAGTCGCTACTATTCTTTGCACAGGGTCATAACTAGCTTGACACCAAGAGATTAGATCAGGGAATTTATGGGTCTTAGGAAAAGAAAATATTGGCAGAAATGTCTCCCAGAAGAAAATGGAATCCTCCTTATCAATATATTTCAGTTTTAGCCATGAACATAATTCATAGAAATCAAATTCACATTCACAGTCATTGATCTTAAAAAGGGAGTCTACAAGTGGCATATGATCCAGATCAAGGGAGACTATGGAGGTATTCCCTTCTTCGACAATCTTTTGTATCTTTACTTTAGGAGCCATCACTACTGCAAAGGAAATTTAGAAGCTGTTTTTAATCTAAAATTGATGAGAGTGGCGAAAATTCACAGAGCGAAAAATGCTGCTTTTGGTTTATGGATGGAAGTAAAGAGTGGCAAAGATTGGAGCCATGGAGGATTTATAGGTTCAATTGGGCTTAATTGACTATTTAGATCTAGCCATTAGGCATTCAATTTGTAGGAGAAATGTGAATTAATGATTAATGGATGTTTAAACGGATAATTAGTCGCAACAACTGCTTTGGAGTGTATGGGCAACGGTATTATAACGTGGCGGACGGTGAATGGGTAAGTAAAAACGGATAGTTGACAAGGAGGTTTGTTATTGGATGGAAGATAACGGATGCAAAAGGCGCGGGAGAAATAAACGGTTGGATGGAAGAAAAACCGGAAGTGGATTTCGGGTGTGGGGATGAGTCATAATGGTTTGTGGTTTCGGGCCGTGGGGGTTCGAAACATTTTGGAGGTGCCATGTTGCGAAAAGTGATAGCGATGAAAACTATTTTTTAAACCCCCTCGCCTCGTGTTAACAGGAAACGATGAAGGGGTGCCAAAAGGCTTCCTCCACTGCTGATTCGTGCGGAGTGAAGGATCTTCGTTGAAAAGTATGCATTGGTTATCAACACTCAATGTGTTGTTTTTTCGTTTCCGCCAATACGACAAAAGTGTCATTTGTCACTTATTTTATAAGGTCATCAAGTTTTATTATAACAATTAAATGATAATTAGAGAACTTAAGCATGATTAATCAAAAGGACATTTTTCAAAGGCGCATTTGAGCTAGCAACCTTAAAATATTTTCTAAATCAATATTTTTCTTTTGTTTCTTATCTATCATTTTCATTTTGCCTTCCTTTTTTTAAAGAAACTACCCTATCATTTTATTTGATATGGACTTGCAAGAATAATCACTCCTAACATTTTTATTTTCCATCTTGTTTTTGGTCCATATATAAACTTAACATTTTTTGTATGTCATTTTGGTTTTTAATCTAATAGCTAACTTAAAAAAAACAAAAATGTTACAACACTATGTACTGACTTGAAAACTGTCATAGGAAACACACACTCAATAGATCTCCCAAACAAATAAATATCTAAATAACTATAGTAGTAGCGAATGAAGTTACTTTCATGTGCAAATTTCTTCAACGATCTAACCTAGATGCATCCCAAACATCATCTTTTGTTGTTGTGTAGAGCTATGTAGGGGCCATTGGCCCCATTTTCAGGTATACATTTACTATTTCTTCTATTTGATCACAACAAATAAAATGAAAAACATCAATGAGATGCCATTGCTGGAGCCTCCCTTAAAACCCTGAACCCGATTGGAAAAAAAAGAGAATAAACCGAAAGAGAGGAGGATCTTATCGTCTTGTCTAAGACATTACTTGTTGGGCATATATGCAAAGGAGGTTACTTCTTCCTAGTTGACTTAACAAATGATGTAGAAGCAATGATTTGGCAATGTGTGTTCCCATTGAAACCCTTTACAAGTCAATATGGACGTTTATACCTATTGATAACTTGAGACATACATCTCTTAAACCCTAATCACTCTAAGATCCATACCCTCGAATCTGAAGCCCTCTCGCTAGCTAAGGCCTGATGGCATTCTTTTACACCAATGTCAAAATTTTAGCTTCGAGGAATAGAAGAAAAAAACCTCGAACCATTATTGGGCTCTTTATGGAGGTGCAAAAGGTATCTTCTTCAGAGGTGCACTAGCCCTCAAAACCAGACTTCATAAGAACCAAAATTAGGCACATCCGTTAAGAAATATGCACTATGCACCTCTGTCCTAGTTAAAAGGCAACTAACTATCCACACAAAGTTATTTTGTGTTAAATTTTATATTTAAGGAATAATTTAAAATAGTTAAAATAAAAATATAGCTCTTTAAGACAAAATATTTTTTTCAGATTTATTTCCCTCGCTGTAGTAGTATTATAATGTGATAAGATTGGGATGAAAAAAGAAGATGGATTTCAGATCAGTAATCACACATTTGAGTTTTTCTTAACTACTTAAATAATAGAAAAATATTTGTTGCATGGATAACGCATGAGGTGCATAGATAAAGCATGAGTTTACATACTTGAAGAACGGGAACGGTGTGATATGGTGGATGACAACTGAGATGGAACATGATCCTTTCCTAAATAAAATGGGGATATGGGGATATGTACAATTGTGATATATATCAAACCCATTAAAATAACTGCAACAAACAATTTTCAATAAAGCAAATTATTGGAAGATAATAAATATTAATAAAATATATTTGTAATTCAAACTGGCTATTGAATTTCAAAAAATATCTATCTGTTATTGATTATTAAATTTCAATTTCGTACCAGAAATTTGACATGACGTAGTAAAATTATAGAAAACATGGATTCGCATCCGGATTCTGGGAAGTAAGTGATGACGATGTTGGCTGTCTTGGAGAATCATAAATATGGATGTTTCACAATGTTAAAAAACACTCATCTGAAAGGTTCATGCACTGTTGAGATTTTCGGTATTATTAATTTTTTAAATGGTAAAATAATGATGTTCTTACACTAGAGAGTCATTAAATAAAATTGAAGAAATAGGAGAGAACTTAGTTGGGCATATTGATACCACTAAGACACTCCTTTCTGGCTTAAATGAAAAATTTGAAAGAATGCAGGTTACAAAAACAGAAAAGCCAGTTCCAAACTCTTTCTTGATAAAGAGAAATATAAAGATTGAACATTCTTCAAAGATGGTAGAGAAGTTCCCTCTATTATTCCCCAATGAAACCTATTCAAAAGATGAAGAATCTGAACAAATAACTATTGCCTCTTTATTTAGAGAGCCAGAAGCAGAAACACAAATCCTTCCAATATATGAGCCTCTTGAGCATAGATTTTCTAAGTATTCTACCCCTGACATTGAAGGAAAGGGAAAAATGCCCGAAGCACATACTTTATTCCCAGATTCCCACAGAGAATGGAATATAGACAACATGAGCATTGGCCAAATCCTCCAAATGATTGATATGATGTATACTGAATATAAACTCATGTGTCTTAGGGGAAAAACAGAGGTAGAAGCTTGCAGGACTATCATCCAATGTTTCACAGGCACTCTTCTTAGATGGTGGGAAACTGAATCCTCTCCTAAACTAGTTGAAAATATGGAAGCAGAAGTGCTTAAAGATGAAAAGGGAGATGTCATTCATAACCCAGATGGCACAGTAATAAATAATATGATTGGTGCCTTAACATCTATGATTCTAGAGCATTGGTGTGGTTGCGAAACAGAAATTGCAAATAAGCATGAGGTCATTTTAATGAACCTCAAATGTCACAAGATGTCCCAGTATGATTATTTCCACAGGGATTGGATGCAGCGGATCTATGAGGTAAAAGATTCTAAAAATCTGCTCTGGAAGCAGGTATATGTTGCTGCTCTACCCTCTAGGTTTGTCGATTATATCAGAATGCAAGACATTTTTCAGTTACCTTTTGAGTCTCACACATGGGGAGAAATTTGTTCTCTTATTACAAGGACACTTGTCAGTCTTTGTACCAGCTCAAAGGTAAATAAGTCATTGGAAAAATTGTCCAGGTTACCAGATAGAAAGTCCATCTGCAGCAAGTATGGACTAACCATATATGACCCATTGGTCAAAAGGAGAAAGTCTAAGAAAAGGGCCAAAAGAGAATTCAAGGAGACTTTCTACAAAAATAAAAGGGATTACCCAAGAAACAAGAGAAAGTATCCCACAAGGGATAAAAGCCATAAGAGAAGAGGCTACTATAGGTATATCCCCAAAACTCATTATTACAATCCTTCTGATATCCATTTGCACACATCCAAGCAAGAGAAATGGAACAAACTCACTTGCTGGTTATGTGGCCAGACGGGGCATACAGCCTCAAGATGCCCCCAAGGAGAAGAATCAAAACTCAACAGAGGGAAAAAGACAGTTGTTTATGCTCAAAAAGATAAACAGGTCAAAAAAGAACATTCAAGTCCATTCTTCTGTTTAAGATGTAAATCAAAGAATCATGTTACAGAGAAATGCCCAAATCTTCATATCGCAGCTCAACAGCATCAACTAGAAGATTCATCTCTTGACTCTTTTAGTAGTACAGAAGAAGAATTTCAAGTTAACATGGGCCGGTATACTGACTCTGAATCATCAGAATGTTCTTGTTCTAATTCAGATGAATGTGCATGCCATGTATTTTGTGAAGATGATTTTGAAGTTTTGTACAGCTCCAGTGAAGATGAAGAAAGACCAAAGGCTCCCAAAGAAAATGTCCTAATGGAATCTGCTGAAGAAGAAGCAGAAATGAAAATTTTAACTCATATCAGGACAATGGAGGAAGGAGCAATGAAGGACTGCCTGATAGAAGCATTCACAGATCAGCTCAAATCAAAAGCTTCGAAAGAATCAGGTAAGAAACCTTTGTTTGTTGATGCATCATATGAAAGAAACACCAAATCCTTCCAAATGCATCACCAGAAACCAGGGAAAGTAAGATCCCTGACTTTGGGAGAAGTGAGTGGTGAGATTCGCCAGCTTAAAACAGAGATGTCCACCATCAGAGCACAGATTGCAGAGATAAAGAAAGGAAAGGAGATTAAAGAAGAAGAAGAACCCTGGAGTACAGGAGCACAGAATAGAGAAATTGAAATTGCAGAAGGAAGACCAGACCCACATTTTGGCTTTCAGGATATGAGACTGTTTACCATCACCTACCAACAACACCATGTCAAGGTAAAAATTTGTATCCAAGGTCAAGTATTTTTCATGACTGCATTGTTGGATTCTGGTGCAGATATTAACATTCTCAATATCAGAAATATTCCAGCAAAATATTGGGTCTCTGTAGAGAGAGAAGTTGTAGGCCTAGGAAACAAGAAGCTTAAGTATGAAATTCCTAGAGCTTCATTATGTTTTGATACTCATTGTGTATATATGAAGTTTGCAATAGCAGACATTCCTGTTGATTGTATACTAGGAAATGTCTTTTTAGCTGCAGTAGAACCTCATGGTTCAGCAAGATTAAAAGGGAGTAGAGCTGGTTATTTCATTTCTGTACCCACATCTAAAGGTATAAGAAAAAGGATTGAGCTCCCTTATGTTTCAACTCCAAGAGTATCCACAATGGTTCATGCTATGCAGAAATTGGATAAAGCAGAATCCCTGTTATCAGATCTCAAAGATCTAAAAAGCAAGCTGTGAGTCGAAGAACAACTGAAACTACCACAGATCAAAAGAAGGATTCTAGAATTAAAAGAAAAATTGGCAGAAAAATGTTTCTCAGAAGAACCAAATGCTTTCTGGCATAGAAAGCAACATACTATCAAATTACCATATAAGGAAGGGTACAAAGGAAAGCCCTATAAAAGCAGAGCGATTCCCATGAGCCAAGAATACAGAGATTTATGTCAGTAAGAAATACAGCAGTTGCTTAACAGAGGATTGATCAGAGAATCTACTAGCCCCTGGAACTGCTATGGATTTTATGTAAATAAGAGGGCCGAAAAAATTAGAGGTATCCCCAGACTTGTGATAAATTACAAGCCTCTAAATTTAGTCTTGGCTGATGATACTTATCCTATCCCTCATAAAGGAGATCTAATCAGAAGAATTGCAGGAGCAAAAATATTTTCAAAATTTGATTTAAAGGCAGGTTTTTGGCAGGTTGCTGTTGATGAAGAAGATAAATTCAAAACTGCTTTTACTATCCCAGCAGGGCATTACGAATGGAATGTCATGCCCTTTGGCCTCAAAAATGCTCCTTCAAAATTTCAGAAGGTTATGGATGATATTTTCAAACCATATTTTGACTGGTTACTTGTATATATTGATGATGTTTTAATCTTTTCCAAAAATCTTGATGACCACTTCAGACATGTAAATATTTTCATGAAGTTGGTCCAAAAAAATGGTCTCATGCTCAGCAAAAAGAAGATGGAATTATTCCAAACTTCTATAAAGTTTTTAGGCCACCAGATTTCAAATGGACAAATCTCTTTACAACAACATGCCATTGAATTTGCAGATAAATTCCCAGATGTCTTAAGGGATAAGACACAGTTACAGAGGTTCCTTGGTTGCTTAAATTATGTGAGTAGCTTTTATCAAGACTGTGCCATTGATAGAGAAGTACTCAATAAAAGGACTGGCAAAAATCCTCCTCCATGGTCAGAAGTCCACACCAGAGCAGTACAACAAATCAAAGCAAAGGTAAAATCTTTGCCTATATTATATATAGCAGATGATGAGGCATATAAGATCGTTGAATCTGATGCTAGTGATATAGGATGGGGTGGCATTCTGAAGCAAAAAATGGGTGTAGAAGAACAAGTGGTGCAATTTGCCTCCGGGGTTTGGAACCCAACAGAACAAAAATACTCTGTTATTGAAAGAGAGGTAAAAGGCGCATGGAATTGCATCAGCAAATTTGCAGTATATCCCATAAATAAACCATTTCTCCTTCGGACAGATGCGTCAGCAATGAAGAAAGTTTTGTCCAAAAATATTAAGAAACCAGAAGAAGCAAAATTTGCCAGATGGCAAGCATTATTTGCAAATTTTGATTTTTCTGTTGAACACATCAAAGGCGAAGAAAATTGTCTCCTCGATTTTCTCAGCAGAGAATATCTTGAAAATAATGCACAAGTCATGATGATTGTTACTGAATGGGATCAGAATCAAAAATGTGAAGTTTTGAGGACTATTCCGGATAATCAAGATTGGGACACATACAGAAACAACTGGAGACCGACATGGCAACTACGGAATACAAAAGTCCTTGATGCCAACCTGCAGCCTCATACTGATCTACAACATTATGTGCCTGAAAGAAAAGTATACCCGAAAGGTAAAAAATGGATCCATGACATGATGTATACCAAGGCAAAAGCAGATGCCAGAACTGCAAGAGAATCCTTAGAATCAATTTTTCATGACATTGGACAGATTGGACACCATGGAGATAGCAACACAAGAATATATGAAGCTTATTATTGTATCTATTGTACCAGGGACCTATGGATTAATCATCCTCAAGTTCGACCATGTGCAAGATGGCCCAGAAATGACCCCAAAGTAATATTCCCTAACACGGTCTATGATTTTTCAGATTACAAAAAATTATGGTGGGATTTCATGAATGTTGATGATAAGACAGATACCCATTACACCAAGCTAAAATTCAGCACAATGGCAGCTTCTCAGAATAATCTTCAATGTGAGTGGTTCCAGAATTGGTGGATAGACTACGGAGTCAACAGAACAGCCATGGATCTAGTATATCATGAAGGATATCAAAGAAGGCACTGTCAAAAATGCTTTGATTACAACATTGGGGATTGCTATCATCACATCTATAGCACAGTTAGAGAAATGACAGTCAAGGAATGGGACCCTTTTCCCATGATAAATTATTCTCTCCAAGAATATATGATAGATCATTTAGAGTGGTATGTCTTAACTAAAGTTCAGCACCAAGTCATATTGGGTAAACCTATGATAGTTCGAAGGATATATACTAAGGCATGTGATGATCTACTTTACAAAAGGGATAGATTCCCTAACCTGACTGTATTCTGAATATGTACCAATCACAAGGGCTTAATTGTGATCAGTGTTCCCGTGGGCTTTACTGTTCAAAAGCCTCCACAGTGTAAATATTCTCCTCTAAGTCTTTTCTCGTGGGATTTTCTTTCAAAAAGTATCCACTGTGTAAATAGTCATGAGTCTGTCTTACTTTAAGTACAAGAATCTACTTTACAGACTATATCACATGCGTTACCCGAAAGCAATTATTCGGTCTAGTCCGAATATTTGTGCGGACGTCGCTTTGATAAAGACTGGAAAAGCAATGATTCCTGAAGTCTTTTCCGTCCAACCAACAATAATGTTTGTCCCCCCTTCTTTTGCTATATAAGGAGGGTAAGGCTCATTTGTTGGGCATCGGATTTTAGAGAGTCTTGTGTGTGTGTGTTTGAGTCGAGTGTTCTCCTGCTTTGCATCTGCGAACATTCAGTTCGATCTGCTTGCAACACGAGTAATCACTCAAAGTCCTTAGTTGGTTCGAGAAGCCTGCGTATCAGTGTGCTCGGCACTGGTAAGAACCTAAAGTGGCCGAACCATTAGAAGAGTCAAGTTTTGGGTGTTAAGTTTGATTCAAAGACAGAGCCTATATCTTGCCAGAAGCATCCGGTAGTAACTTGCTTATGATTAAGCTGTGAAAAGTCCGGTAAAAGCAAGATTAGTCTGTTTCTGCATAGAATCAATCTCTGTAAAAGCTCTGAGAGCATTCTGTAAGATTTTCTCCATTCTGAAATAATATGAGTATGCTATTTTGTCATTGAGTACTATTGTGCAATTCTATAAGTCTGCTGTGGTAGAAGTATTCTCTGTGCTTTCGTCCGAAGTTCGCAGGAAGTTCGCCAAAGGATCGAAGGGACGTCAAGACCGTTTAAGGCGTGGATGTCGTTGTGAAGGTCGCTAGAACGTGAAAGATCTTAGTAGGTTCACCACTGGTTCACCAGGAGTTGGCTATCAGAGAAATACCGAGAGACACAGAGAAAGAGCAAGCTCGTGATAGGAGCCCCTGCTAGAAATTGGTATCATGATTCAGGACCATTTTTTCATATTTTATTATGTTACCGGCTTTCAGAGAGAATCATAAATATCTTTATTTCACAATGATAATAAAATATTTATTTATGTTTTAAAATATTTTT
>APFE030058604.1:28716-41552 GCA_000404065.3 Pinus taeda
AATTTGTGAATGCTAGGTAAAATGGATGTTTCCACATATGTATAAGTAGTCCCATGGGATAGATGTTTCTATATATTAGGATGGTTGGATAGATGTTTCTATATATTAAGATGGTTAGATGGATGTTTCTACGTGGCTGGTTGAATGTTTTTATATATTTCTACGATGGCTGCTTATACTGCTCCAAAGCAACAGAAGGTGCCCTCTGCTAAGCTGTTCAAAATCGCAAGTGGTAGTGGAAACTAATGTGTATAATGGCCGCTTGCTTATTAACCAGAAATAGTGGAGCATTGTACCCTCTGCGCTGTTCAGAATCACAACCGACAGTGGAGAAATTAACTTTATTGATTTGGTGAACCACAAATACCGTACCGTATTGAAATTGACTTACTAAATGGCGAATCGAATCGTATCAGCTTCCGAACTTTTTTTTGGGCCAATACGGCTGAATTTGGTAACTAGACATATATGATGATGTTATACACTTTTTAAGCTTTTCGTTGTTTTTTGTTTTTAATAACGAGGTTAAATCTGCAATACATAATAATACAGATAGTAGTGAACATACATGGCAACCAATTATGTGATAGCTGGATAGGAAGATCATTTATAAAACGATAATACCTTTTTATTATGTTTTAATGTATAATAAAATGATAATAAAACTAGGAGTGTTTTTTTATTATTATTATATAAGTTATTTTTCTATTTTTTATTCATGAGATTAACTATTCAAAACCAACCCATATATATAGATCTATTTTAACTATAAAAATTATAAGGAATGTGAGATGAAAAAATTATTTTGAAAAACAAATTCTAGCTCAAAAATTTTGGTCTTGGTCTTCCTTACCACCTTTTATATATATATATGAAATTGACCTTAAAATATGTTATTTCTTATAGATACTCAAATAGTTTATTTAGATATTTTGGAGTATTCTTTTAAAATATAAGGGACACATTTTGTGCATAAAAGGTGAAAAATAAGTTTTTTTTAGTTATTTTATTTCCAAATATTTTATTTAAGATTGAGAATGGTAGTTAAATATTTTTTTCACATCTCTTGCACACCATACATATTTATTTATTTTTATTTTTTATTATAATAGATATTACGTTCTTCTTTGTTCTCTCTCACACACACATTTTGAAAAGAGATGTGCCAACTCAATGTTGAATATAAAAAATTACCTATCGCACTCATAATAAGATGTTGAATGTATCACTGCACAATATTTACTTAATTTATTATAACACTCTATTTTATTATTTCTATATATATGTATTTAAAATTTAAAACTTACTTTTATAATTTTATAAATTTGTGAGAAAACATTATAAATCAAATGGTATGCTTATTTACAACTGCCGATTTGGTATAACTTTAATAATGAAACGATATATTTATTTTAAGTTGTAACCATGTGAAATATAAAGATGTAATTACGAAAGTAGCAGGTATATAGCGATCAATGTCATGTACCGTAGCATTATTTTCAATCAAAACGATAATTTTAACATAAAGTTTTCTATTCATATTTTATAAATGTTTTTATCAACCTATTAAATATTGACAAGTGTTTTTACTGGCCAGCCATATCCATTGAAGCCTTTGGAGTCTTATTGCAGAGAAAAACTCACTTTTTCACATAAAGCTAGGATAAAGTTAAAACGTAATCAAAGATGAAGATGACTAATGCTAGCTGGGGTTAGCATTAGTTCAAAATATTTTATGTTAAATTAATTTGAATGGAAAAAAAATTATCCAAAGTTGCCTCACGACCTTTCTAGGCAACTCTGTCACCCCGTTACCATTCAAGTGTCACTGCTTGTTGCAACCTGCCAGTGATTTGCTACCACCACCTCTTAGCATTTGTTCACCTGTCATCAAACATAAACTTATCATCCCAACCATTGTGTATGTGCTTCTGCTTAAACAATTCACAAAGGTTAATGTGGCGGAGGTTGATATTTGGCTTGATTGTCCATTAACAGAGAGCACATGGAAAGAGAAACACTTGGTTTCAATCTGAAAAAAAAAAGAAATTTTTTTTTTTATATAACTTTGAATTTGCAAGTGCTGCAAACCCTACAGTGGGCACGAATGATGGAATTTAATTAGTAAACAAGGAAAAGTTCAACAAGTGGGAAATTGAATCAACAAACAAGGAAAAGGTAAACAAGTGGGTAGTAGAGCACATGAAAGCAGGGAAGCCTTATTGTTTTACTTGGTAATGTTTTGATTCATTTTTCCATGTCAGAACATATCCTTCACAGTTTTTCCAGTCCTCATTCTTCCCAATCATAACCTCTTGTTGGTTTTTATGGAATATTTGTCTGTGTGAGATAATTATATTTTTACATGCTTGTTTTATAGCTTCACATTGGACTTTCTATTTTTGCAGTTGTGGGTGGTCCAGTTGTGTCCAAATGGAAGTCATTTTTGGAAAGTCATTGGCGTAATTATTTTAATGCTTGTGTATTCAAAATGAGGTCGTTTTGTTGGTCTTAAAACTATGAAGAAAGCCTAGCCCAAATTTTTTGCTACTACTATACTATCACAATAGAGTTTCTGCTAACTACTATACTATCATAGTTACCACAGGAAAATCAGTTATACGTGGAAGCTGGAAGTCTGTGGAGATACAACTCTTAATTACTCTCTAAATGAAGTGACAAAATAATATATAAAGAAATATGTTTTACCCTCCACTGCTATATGGATCTTGCAATCCGTTGGAGAATATTATATAGCTTCCAAAACGTTTTAGCGCCCTTCTTATGTTTTGGGTATCAACAAAAAAATTAATGTGTACCATTAACAACTTCAAAGAAACTCAACATTCAATAATAGTAATCATTCTAAAGTTTGATCGTAAATAAATCTTAGGGTAAGATGGATCCATGGATTATCATGTCAATGTGATTGAGAACTTACATGAACACCAATTTTTACTGTGATCCAATTCGGTATTGGTAAAACTCCATATATCCTCTTATGATCCTCTACAAATGATTTCATGTCAAATAGATCCAAGAAAAGAAATGTTGTATTCATTGTCAAGATCATTGGTGTCACCATTTCAGTACAGGTATGCACACATACTATCAATATCATCAGTGACAATGGCTTCATGTTGTTTGATTAAAAGATGGTTGCAAGATTATTTGATTACTTTAGCTTTCTTGAATTGGTTGGCCTTAGTTTGACTAAACAAGTACTCAACCTACCAATTCCACCATTCATTGATATCTAGTTGAAGATTAAGAAGGCAACATTGGGGTTTAAGGTGAGGATGCCTTAGCAAATCAGGTGCCTATGAGGAAATAAAAAATAAATAAAACAAAAATTAGATAAGCTCAACTAGCTATTTGATTGACACCCCAACCTCCCATACAATTATTATCATCCAACAAACTAGACTTGGAACAACAAAGTTTTCAAGAGGAGAATAGGAAACACATAAAATGCTAACAGAAATAAAATTTATTTCCAAATAGATTGGCTTGACGATTACCATACTTGGCTTACAGTATGGCAGTAATTGAAATGGTATGGAACATATTTTTTAATAAATAGTATCATTGGATAATGTTGGCAGAAGAAAGAGGTTGTCTATTGAAGTGGTTGTCTATTCAGGACTATAGACTTGTACACTATGCACAAGGTAGCCATTCAAACAATGACCCATGCCCAAAAATTACCAGCCAAGCATTAAAAAAGCTGCTCATTATTTAAAAAAATGCAGCCACACAAGAATAACTTGCATGAAATGCCAGTAAGCACAATGAACAATGCCCAAAATTACCAACCAATCTTAAAACAACTGCTTAGAAACTTAAAAAAATGCAGCCACACAGGAATAACTTGTATGAAATGCTAGCAAGCGTCGATGCTTTCTCTGATGGGTTATGATTGTCGTTCACCTATATAATATAGAAAAAACAACACCTCCAAATTGGCATACTGTAGGAGATAAAATGAAAAAGCTACAAATATTTTGAAAGAATCTTTCAATGCAATACTTTATTAATATTGATACATACTACATGATTTGATTGGTTTGAACATCATCCCAAATTATCCCAAGTGTTTGTAGACAAGCAGCAACGAATAACAAAGAAGCATAGTTTTATAACAATATTAATGTTCATGGCATCGACATATTATCCATACACCCAGAATCACATCTCATATTCGGTAGGTATTCCACTACATTGCAATCCTGTTCGAGATGAAAATTGAAGAGTTGAAACTTATTTGAGATGAAAGTTGAAGAGTTGAAATTTGAGACTAAAAGGAAGGGAAGCTAAGTGTAGAGTAAGATGAAATATTTCAAATAAATAATTTTGAAAAAATTGGAAATGCGTATAATTAAATTATTGAACAAGATTTTCTAAATTTGACTACAATTAGTAATGTTTCGTGTTTATCTTTATAATTGGATGCATATTTATAACGTGTTAAAAGTTTTCTTTTAATTTAATAAATGTAAAAATAATATATAACGTATAATTTTGTTTATATTAATCTTAAAATATTTATAAATGGATCTTAAAATGAAAAGGTGTTTATTGATTGTTTAGGTTTATAATATTATACTAAGATTTAATATATTTCTTTTGGGATTATAATTATAGTTAATCATGGTCTAATGTCACATTGTGACAAATATTTCATCAATATGAAAATAAATGATAGCCAATCATCATCAACCATGGTTGAACATCATATTGTGACAGAGCTTGTCTCAATATGAAAATCAATGATGATAAACCATGGTCAACCATGTTTGTTTTAAGGTCTATAATATTTATCTTAGAGTTTATATACCTTAGTCTTACAATGTTAATCCCTTGGGTTAAATATTATTTCTTTGAGATTTTAGTATTAAACCCTTGCGTTTATTAGTGCCTTGGGTTTATAATGTCAATACCTTGGGCTTATTAGTCAAAGGGTTCATATTCTAAGGGTATAATATTAATGATAGGGATTATAATAATAATCCTAGATTTAATATAAACGCATTGGGTTTATAATATAAATTTATGGGGTTTATAATATTAATAGTCTACTTACATTTATAATAATAATCCCAATGGTTTATAATATTGATCACTCGGGTTTTTAATATTAATTTCTTTGGTTTATTACTATTCCCTTGTATTTTTTATATTTATTCTTGGTTTTATTAATTCCTTGGTTTATTCATCCTTTGGGTTTATAATATTAAATCCTTTGGGTTTATTGATCCTTTGGGTTTATTCCTTGGGTTTATTAATTCCTTGGTTTATTCATCCTTTGGGTTAATTCCTTGGGTTTATTGCATTATTCCCTTGGGTACCTCCCTTTGTAAACCATAATATCCCCCCTAGGTATACTACCTTCCACCCCCCTTAAGCATGTTTCATGCCTGAAACATAAGAAGAACACAAATAATAAGATCTACTCAAAAGAGTAGTCCACTCGTACCATGCACGTGCATCTAGAAATCCAAGAGAAAGGTGTTATAAAATTATATATTACAGAGCAATGGAACACATAAAATAAGAGAAACACAAATATAGGTGGTTCATCCAATTTGGGTTACATCCACGGAGAAATAACCAGTCCTTCCTTTTATATTATCCAACAAACTGAAGAGATACAACCTACAGATGATCCATTGTAATTCCCTCTTCACTCTCGCACAATCTCCTCTCTCTTTCTCACTCAGAATATAGATATACAAAGATGCAATACAATTCCCTCATATATAGCGAGGAGTTTCCTTCTAGGAAAAAATTATCCTAAATTAACATCTACCATCAGAACTCTTCCTAATGAACGCCCTAGATTGACTACGAAATTACAACATTTTACAAGGTAATTTATCATCTACTTTAAGCTTCGGAGGTGCTGCCCCCGATCCCCTATGGGGGGGGCTCCAAAAGATCGCTACCACCCACCCCTCGACCCCCCTTGCAGCGCAAATATCACAGTCGGCGTTGCCGGCACATTACGAACTAGGGTCCAATGCAGTGATACCTCTGAATAAAGAAGATATTCAAGCTCCACACCTAACAAAAGGTGAACCCTCAATCTAGCTGGTTCCTCGCTCACTTGAGATGTAAGTTGAGCCTGGCAGCGCTTTTGTGTTGATGTGTTGTGGGTAGATCGTCACCCCTCTCTATCTTTCATGCAGGGGTTGTTGTTCTTGTTGCTAATTTTTGTTAAAATATTCCGACACATAGGAAATAGTTAAGTATAACTTGATCTAGTGTAGAGTTAGGTAAAGTGTGTTTCTTTAGTATGTACATTTGTAACTTACAATATGAGGGTCACGATATGTTCTAGACATGAAGTTATCTGACGGTTCATTTTCTCCTCGTTACTTTCGACACTTGATCCGTGGCTTAGCACCCAATTAGTCCATGATATCTATTTAAAGAGTAGGGAGGGTCATTTTTAGGGTGATCGTTCATGAGAGAATCTTATGTAAATTTTCTTTATTTTACTAATAAATTGTCTGAACTGGCTGCGTTGGCTCAGGCTGTAGACTGTTTCCCTCTTTGAGGGTTTTAACCACCTCAAGAATACTGGTGTATTGATCTGTGATCTCTTTGTGAGTGGTGTTCTTTGGTGTTCTATTTGAGGAACTTACCCTCTAAATTCATACATGGTACCAAAGCTATTTGAGAGTTGCATACGTTGGTGATCCAAATCCGAAGTCAGTACAACTGCATCTAACTGTCGTTTCCTAAATCTACCATTTCTGACTACTTTTAGGCCAAGAGGACTGCTCTATTGTGTTAGGAGAATTTTTTATAGTGAGGAACCCCTTTCATTTCACATGAAAAGGTTCTCGGTAGCCCTAGCTACATCATTTTTAAGATCTGGAGGTATACAATCTTTATTTGCAGTTTTAGTTATTCATCTCTCTATTTATTTTAGTTTATTTAGCTCTCTCTTTTTTATTACTGGATCTATACCTTTCATATTTCTATATGCTCTTTTCCCTATGACTCTGTGTGATCTGGGCAAATCAGAAACAGAAAGGAAGATTTTTTCTCATTCTTATGCTCTTTTCCACCGCGCCTTAGTGTGATCTCGGAAAATCAGAAACATTGAGGAAAAGATATATTTTCCGGCGAAAGCTAACTTTAAGCCACAAGGTTTGGCTTTTTTTTCATGTTCATGTTTGGTTGTGTGGTTTTTTCTTTGTAGGAAAAAAGATATTTTTCAAGTAAGCACACACCTCAAAGCTTCAGTGACTACAAAAAAAAAAGCCTTTCCTCTTTTCCAAAAATTACTAACCATTTAAACTAGCTCGCTTGGTCCAAAGTTACTTTATGAGAATAGAGGTCTTGGGTTCAAGTCTTGAGTTACGTTTTCAAAAAGCACATGTAACTTATGTTTTAAAGTTACATTATGTAAAAGTGTTCTCACCCATTATAAAAAAAGTGTGTCACTTATAATTTTTAAGTCTCTTTATCTTCTATTTAAGTTACAATTTAGTGAGTAGCTCATAAATTACCATTGTAAAAGTGACTTTCACTTATTTATAAAAGTGGGTCACATAAAATATTTTTTTAAAGTGATCTAATTAGATTAAATTTGCAAAGGGGGTTGGGGGGCAGTGGGGGATTTTTTTTTAATATAACATTATCATTGACTTCCACACATTCATGCACTTCGTCAGCATCTTCAACAACTTTTCTTCAAAAAACCATAACTTCTTCATTCAGAAGCCGTTTTGAGAGCCATTATTTTTAATTAGCCTAATTTTTGGAGATCTTTCCATTGGAACACTTAGTTTCGCATCTATAGCTTCAGTTTATGTTAAAATGGAAATTCCATGCCAAGTTATTCTTGACATCACCAACTACTCCCAATGGTGGTCCTACATTGTGGATTTACTTAGAAGTAAAGGTCTTAATAGAATAGCCTTAGGCCAAGAAACTAAACCTAAAGATGAAGATAAGGTAGCCAAATGGGAAAATAGGCAAGATCAAACATGTGGGTTGATAGGGATGTTTATTTATCCAAACCTTAGATTCCATATGGTAGAACTTGATACCCCTAATGAAGCAATGAAACAACTTACTAAAGTTTTTGGAATTAAAAATGAAATTAGAGCCCATCAACTTGAAAATGAGTTGCTTACGTTGGACCCCAATAATTTTTCTTTAATTGAAGATTTTTTGTCCAAGTTCAAGACCCTTAGACTTGTCTTGGAAGGTGTTAAGGTTAAGAAAGAAGATGGTAACCTTATCTATTCCATTCTTACTAAATTGGGACCAGCCTACTCTATGTTTATTTCCACCTTCCATTCTACTCTCAAGGACAAGACTACAAGTCCCCGTCTTTTGATGCCTTCTGCGATTCTCCAATAAGAGAACAAGAAAAAATCTTACATCTTCGTCTTCTTAATATTGGAAACTCTTCTAAGAAATCTTTAGTCACTCAACAACAACAAAATTCAAAGAATCCTAAGAAGCAGTAGTCTAAAAAGAATGGTCCTAAACCAAAAAAGGGTCCTAAGTAATTTTAGTCTTAGAATGAAAAATCATTTCACCAAAATGATAAGGCAAATAAAAACAAACGGAAGAAGACTGATAGACATTGCCACTTTTATAATCAATATGGCCACTTAAAATCCAAATTATTTAAGAATATGGAAGCCTTGGAAGTAGCAATGAAGAAGCATAACATCGTTTTGGAGCACTCTTCAACTTCAACTTCATCTTTAGGAATAACACTCTTTGTATGTGGTTTTCAAGCATCTCGGTCTAGTTATCCACTAAATGTGTCTCCTTATCATATAACATTATCATTCACTTTTGCACATTCATACACTTTGTTAGCATCTTCAACAACTTTTCTTGAAAAAACCATAACTTCTTCATTCAGAAGCCGTTTTCCGAGCCATTTTTTTAATCATCCTAATTTTTGGAGATCTTTCCATTGGAACACTTAGTTTCAACATCTACAACTTCAATTTATGTTAATATGGAAAGTCCATGGTAAGTTATTCTTGACATCGCCAACTACTTCCAATGGTGGTCCTACATTGTGGATTTACTTAGAAGTAAAGGTCTTTACATAATAGCCTCAGGCCAAGAAACTAAACCTAAAGATGAAGATAATGCAGCCGAATGGGAAAATAGGAAAGATCAAGCATGTGGGTTGATAGGGATGTCTATTTATCTAAACCTTAAATTCCATATGGTAGAACTTGATACCCCTAATAAAGCAATGAAACAACTTACTAAAGTTTTTGGAATTAAAAATGAAATTAGAGCCCATCAACCTGAAAATGAGTTGCTTACATTGGACCCCAATAATTTCTCTTTGATTGAATATTTTTTGTCCAAGTTCAAGACCCTTAGACTTGTCTTGGAAGGCATTAAGGTTAAGAAATAATATGGTAACCTTATCTATTCCATTCTTACTAAGTTGGGACCATCCTACTCTTTTATTTCCACCTTCCATTCTACTCAGAAGATTTTATTTCCCAAGGAAAAGACTACAAGTCCCCCTCTTTTGATGCCTTTGGTGATTCTTTAATAAGAGAACAAGAAAAACTCTTACATCTTCATCTTCTTAATCTTGGAAACTCTTCTAAGAAAGCCCTAGCCACCCAACAACAACAAAATTCAAATAATCCTAAGAAGCAGTATCCTAAAAAGAATGGTCCTAAACCAAAAAAGGGTCCTAAGTAATTTCAGTCCTAGAATGAAAAATCATTTCAACAAAATGATAAGGCAAATAAAAACAAAGGGAAGAAGACTGATATACATTGCCACTTTTATAATTGAGATGGCCACTTAGAATCCAAATTATTTAAGAAGATGGAAGCCTTGGAAGCAACAATGAAGAAGCATAACATCCTTTTGAAGCATTCTTCAATTTCAACTTCATCTTAAGGAATAGCACTTTCTGCATGTGGTTTTCAAGCATCTCGATCTAGTTATCCAATAAACGTGTCTTCTTATCATATAAAATTATCATTCACTTCCGCACATTCACAGACTTCGTTAGCATCTTCAACAATTTTTCTTAAAAAAACCATAACTTGTTCATTCGGAAGCCGTTTTTAGAGCCATTTTTTGTAGTCAAACTAATTTTTGGAGATCTTTCCATTGGAACACTTAGTTTCAACATCTATAGCTTTGGTTAATGTTAATATGGAAATTCCATGGCAAGTTATTCTTGACATCACCAACTACTTCCAATGGTGGTCCTACATTGTGGATTTACTTAGAAGTAAAGGACTTTACAGAATAGCCTCAGGCCAAGAAACTAAACCTAAAGATGAAGGTAAGGCAGCCAAATGGGAAAATAGGAAAGATCAAACATGTGCATTGATAGGGATTTCTATTTATCCAAACCTTAGATTCCATATGGTAGAACATGATACCCCTAATGAAGCAATGAAACAACTTACTAAAGTTTTTGGAATTAAAAATGAAATTAGAGCCAATCAGCTTGAAAATGAGTTGCTTACATTGGACCCCAATAATTTCTCTTTGATTGAAGAACTTTTGTTCAAGTTCAAGACCCTTAGACTTGTCTTGGAAGGCGTTAATGTTAAGAAAGAAGATGGTAACCTTATCTATTCCATTCTTACTAAGTTGGGACCATCCTACTCTGTGTTTATTTCCACCTTCCATTCTATTGAGAAGACTTTATTTCTCAAGGAAAAGACTACAAGTCCCCTTCTTTTGATGCCTTTTGTGATTATTTAATAAAAGAACAAGAAAAACTCTTTCATCTTCATCTTCTTAATCTTGGAAACTCTTCTAAGAAAGCCTTTTCCACCCAACAACAACAAAATTCAAAGAATCCTAAGAAGCAATATCCTAAAAAGAATGGTCCTAAACCAAAAAAGGGTCCTAAGTAATTTCAGTCTCAGAATGAAAAATCATTTCAACAAAATGATAAGGCAAATAAAAACAAAGGGAAAAAGACTAATATACATTACCACTTTTATAATCGAGATGACCACTTAGAATCCAAATTATTTAAGAAGATGGAAGCCTTGGAAGCAACAATGAAGAAGCATAACATCCTTTTGGAGCACTCTTCGACTTCAACTTCATCTTTAGGAATAACACTTTCTGCATGTGGTTTTCAAGCATCTTGGTCTAGTTATGGTGAATTTGCTCCTTTAATCAACAAGGAAAGAGAGGGTGTGTTGATGTAATTTTTCATCGAGGTTACAAGCGAGTGGTGTCAACCTAGATGAATTATTAGGAGTATTAGGTATATCTAACTTACATGATCAAAATATTTTGAGAGTTCAACATTATAGACAATGGCTCTTTTTTTTAGTGTGTAAAATGAAGGCCTTCTTGGGAAAGGAAAATGGCATCATGAATCTAACGATTTTGCATGAATCCAAACTATTCCAGAGAGATGTGGTCAAACAATATGTCCTTGAAGAAAATGAAAATGACCTTTGAAATGATCTTGTAGATAGAGTTGCACAAGGAAACCATATTCAAGGAGTCATAGGATGTATGGGATTTTTATTTGGGGATAAGTGCAATAGAAGTGGATTAAAGGGGGAAAAGACTTGTTGTAGTAGACATAGGGGGGATAGTGTGGGGTACAGAGGGAGGTACCCAAGGGAATAATGTAATAATGGGATGGGCCATAGTTAGTAAATAAAGTGGTTAACCCACATCATGTAAGGGATCACAAGTAGTTAGCAATAATGTAATAAGCCAATTTAATTAGATATATGGTATTGAGATAACCATGGTAATGACCCATGGTATTGTATGTATGAGGCCTATATAGAGGCTACAGACTCCCCATGGAGATACGTCAAGGATTACTGTATTGACAAGCATATGGCTTGTGGAGTGTTCTCCTTCCTTAAGGAGTTATTGTATGGTGTTACCCTACCTTAAGGGTTTGATATTAATAGAGATCTGAAGTTTATCTAAATAAAAATAAAAAATCTCTTCGCTTGCCCAAGAAAGTTCTATGATACAAGTTGTAATAGATCTGATCTGCAAATATATGAGAATACGAATATACGTAGAAATAATAAGATCGATCCAATAATATAACATGAAAATTCTTCCTTTTATTGAAAAAATCCTTAAGGTAGGTTAAAACCATACAATCACTCCTCAAGGAAGGAGAACACTCCACAAGCCATATGCTTTTCAATACAATAATCCTTGACATCTCTCCATGGGGAGTCTCTAGCCTCTATATAGGCCTCATACATACAATACCATGGGTCATTACCACAATTCTCTCAATACAATGGGATTATTACATTATTGATAACTACTTGTAGTCCCTTACATGATGCAGGTTAACTACTTTATTTAACTATGGCCCATCCCATTATTACATTATTCCCCTGGTTACCTTCCTTTCTAAACCATACTATCACCCCTATGTATACTACCTTCCACACCCCTTAAGCATGTTTCGTCCCCCAAACATAAGAAGAACAGAAATAATAAGATCTAGTCAAAAGATTAGTCCACTAGTACCATGCACGTACATCTAGCAGTCCAAGAGAAAGGTGCTATAAAATTGTATATTACAGAGCAATGGAACACAAAATATATTGCAGAAATATAAACACATAAAAGAGATAAAACAAGAGAGACACAGATATAGGTGGTTCACCCAATTTGGGTTACGTCTACGGAGAAACAATCGGTCCTTCCTTTTATATTATCCAAAAAACTTAAGAGATACAACCTACAAAAGATCCATTGTAATTCCCTCTTCGCTCTCACAAAATCTCCTCTCTCTTTCTCACTCAGAATATAGATATACAAAGATGCAATACAATTCCCTCATATATAGCGAGGAGTTT
>APFE030058604.1:42694-54574 GCA_000404065.3 Pinus taeda
TTTAAGATCTAGAGGTATAAAATCTTTATTGTGGTTTTATTTATTCATCTCTCTATTTATTTCAGTTTATTTAACTCTCTCTTTTTTATTACCGGATCTATACCTTTCATTTTTCTGTATGCTCTTTGACTTATGAATCTGTGCGATCTGGGCAAATCAGAAACATAAAGGAATATTTTTTCTCATTCTTATGCTCTTTTCCACCGCGCCTTAGCGTGATCTTGGAAAATCAGAAACATTGAAAAAAAGATATACTTTCCAGTGAAAGCTAACTTCAAGCCACAAGGTTTTCTTTCTTTTGCATGTCCATGTTGGGTTGTGTGGTTTTTCTTTGTAGGTGAAAAGAGATTTTTCAAGTAAGCACACACCCCAAAGCTTCAATGACTACAAAAAAAACCCTTTCCTCTTTTCCAAAAATTACTAACCTTTTAAACTAGCTCACTTGGTCCAAAGTTATTTTATGAGAATAGGGCTCTTGGGTTCAAGTCTTGAGTTACTTTTTCCAAAAGCACATGTAACTTATGTTTTAAAGTTACTTTATGTAAAAGTGTTCTCACCCATTATAAAAAAAGTGAGTCATTTATAATTCTTAAGTCTCTTTATCTTTTATTTAAGTTAAAATTTAGTGAGTAGCTCATAAATTACCATTGTAAAGGTGACTTTCACTTATTTATAAAAGTAGGTCACATAAAATATTTTTTTAAAGTGATCTAATTAGATTAAATTTGGGAGGATAGGGGCTCGGAGGGGGCTTTTTTCTAATATAACATTATCGTTCACTTCCGCACATTCACATACTTCGTCAGCATCTTCAACACCTTTTCTTCAAAAAACATAACTTCATTCAGAAGCTGTTTTCAGAGCCGTTTTTTTTAATCAGCCTATGTTTTGGAGATCTTTCCATTGGAACACTTAGTTTCAACATCTACAACTTCAATTTATGTTAAAATGGAAAGTCCATGCCAAGTTATTCTTGACATCACCAACTACTTCCAATGGTGGTCTTACATTGTGGATTTACTTAGAAGTAAAGGTCTTGACAGAATAGCCTCAAGCTAAGAAACTAAACCTAAAGACAAAGATAAGGTAGCCAAATGGGAAAATAGGCAAGATCAAGGATTTGGGTTGATAGGGATGTCTATTTATCCACACCTTAGATTCCATATGGTAGAACTTTATACCCATAATGAAGCAATGAAACAACTTACTAAAGTTTTTGGAATTAAAAATGAAATTAGAGCCCATCAACTTGAAAATGAGTTGCTTATGTTGGACCCCAATAATTTTTCTTTGATTGAAGATTTTTTGTGCAAGTTCAAGACCCTTAGACTTGTCTTGGAAGGTGTTAAGGTTAAAAAAGAAGATGGTAACCTTATCTATTCCTTTCTTACTAAGTTGGGACCAGCCTACTTTGTGTTTATTTCCACCTTCCATTCTACTAAGAAGACTTTATTTCTCAAGGACAAGACTATGAGTCCCCCTCTTTTGATGCCTTTTGTGATTATTTAATCAAAGAACAAGAAAAAATCTTACATCTTCGTCTTCTTAATCTTGGAAACTCTTCTAAGAAAACCTTAGCCGCCCAACAACAAAAAAATTCAAAGAATCCTAAGAAGCAGTATCCTAAAAAGAATGGTCCTAAACCAAAAAAGGGTCCTAAGTAATTTCAGTCTTAGAATGAAAAATCATTTCAACAAAACGATAAGGCAAATAAAAACAAAGGGGAGAAGATTGATAGACATTTCCGCTTTTATAATCAAGATGGCCATTTAGAATCCAAATTATTTAAGAAGATGGAAGCCTTGGAAACAACAATGAATAAGCATAACATCCTTTTGGAGCACTCTTCAACTTCAACTTCATATTTAGGAATAGCACTTTCTGCATGTGGTTTTCAAGCATCTCGGTCTATTTATGCACTAAACATGCCTTTTTCTTCTCATTCTCATGACTGGCTCATTGATTCTAGAGCTTCTTATCACATGACCAAAAACAAAGCCATGTTTTCTTCTTTAAATGATTGTAACACCAAAAATATATATGTTGGTGATGATATATTTCTTAGTGTTGTAGGGACTAGAACTGTTCATCTAGACAATGGTAAATTTAATGATGTATTATGTCTTCCAACCTTATCCTACAACCTTCTGTATATCAGATAACTCATTCAGGTGAAGGTAAAACAGTTGAATTTTCACCTCATGATGTTGTAATTAAGGACTTAAGAGATCCTACAGAGATTTTAGCTACTGCCATTGCTGATGATTCTATAAGGTTGTCTAAGTTTAACAAATTTGGGTCATAAACTCTTCCCTTGATATTTGTTGCTCATAATGATGAAGTGACCAAAATTTTGAATGAGTGATTTGGTCACTTAAACTATCACTCCCTTCAAAATCTATGGAAAGAAAATATGGTGACAGGTCTTCCTATGGTATTTTGCAGAGATGGTGTTTGTTCCGGACGTGTACTCAGGAAACATCATCGGGATATTTTTTAAAAATGTGCCTCTTGGCATGCCTTAGCCCCTTTACATCTTGTTCATAGTTATTTATGTGGTCCACTTCCAGTTTTTTCATTCTTTGGCTACAAGTATTTCTTAACTTTCATTGATGATTTCTCCCGACGCACTTGGGTATACTTCTTAAAACTCACGAATGGAGTATTTAACATGTTCTTCACCTTTAAGGCCTTTGTTGAAAAGCAATTTGGACATCAAATCCTTAAGCTAAGATTTGATAATGGCAGAGAATATGTTAACAACAAATTCATGAAATTTTGCACTGAGAATGGAATTCAAATGCAACATACTACTCCATATACTCCACAACAAAATGGTGTAGCTAAAAGGAAGAATCGTGCTTTAAAGGAAATGGCTAGTTGTATGCTTCAATTTAAACGACTTAGTCCTAATTTTTGGGCAAAAGAAATTAATTATGAAAATTACATAGTAAATTGCACTCCTACTAAGGCTTTAAAGAATATCACTCCAGAAGAAGCATGGAGCTCAATTAAACTAGATGTAAGTTAGTTTTGTGTTTTTGGAAGTGAAGCATGGGCCCATATTCCAAATGAGAAACATAAAGCTTTAGAACCTATGAGTGAAAATGTATTTTTGTTGGATATTTTGAATATTTCAAAGGATATAGACTTATTCCACTTAAGTCCAAATATGTTATCGTTAGAAGAGATGTAAGGTTTGCTGGAAATATATCGGCCTACGTGCCTAGTTCGGTGGATGTGCCACCTCTCTCTATCCCTTCTACTTCTAAAAATATTTCTTCTTTAGATGATGACAGCGTGGATGACAATCCTCCCCCACCTTCTGAGGCTCCTCCTTCAGCTCCTCAGCTTCCAAAATGGGTCTGTGCTACTGGAGATGCAGCAAGTGCTCTTGCAGGTGATCCTATAGATCAACGACGTACATGTTCTCAGTTTGATAGAGCTTCTTCTTTACTGGCTCAAGCTTCAAAAAATTATGATCTTGACACCTTTGCAGAAACTTTGGTCCATCCAGATTGGGACGCAACTATGAATGAAGAATATAGTTCATTATTGGCAAATGATACATGAGATATTGTTCCTCTTCCAAAGGGACAAAAACGTGTTAGATGAAAATGGGTTTAGAGAACCAAGTATGGACCAGATGGAAAAGTTGATAAACATAAAGCTCATCTTATTGCTAAAGATCTTTCACAAGTTGGAGGCATTGAATATACTGAAACCTTCTCCCCTATTTCCAAAATGAACTCTATCTGCCTTGTTCTTTCCTTTGCTGCCTCTTTCAAATGGTAAGTCCATCATATGAATGTTAAATCTGCCTTCTTGCATGGGGACTTGGATGAAGAAATCTATATGGAATAACCTACTGGCTTTATAAAATAGACTCCAGCCTTTTATGTCGTCTTAAGAAATCCCTTTATGGTCTCAAGCAAGCGTCTTGGGCTTGGTATGCCAAAATGGATAGCTTTCTTTTAGATATTGGCTTTTCTAGGTGTCATTCTGACAATACTGTCTACACCAAGAAAGTGGGTAAGTCTCTTATCATTCTTTTTATTTATGTTGATGATCTTATCCTTACGCGTAGTGATCCCAACCTTATAAACCATGTGAATTCTAGCCCTAAAAAGAAGTTTGAAATGACAGAATTAGGACACTTGCATTATTTTCTTGGTCTTCAAGTGTTGCAATCCAAGGAAGGTATTTCCCTTTCCCAGTTCAAGTATGCTTGTGATCTTCTACACCACTTTCACATGGAAGATTGTAAGCTCACCACTTCTCCCTTTCAGTCACTTGTACTTCCCCTGAATTTGATGCTACCTTATACCGTCAGCTTCTAGGAAAAAAATTGTATCTAAGCCATACTTGTCCTGACCTTTCCTTTGTTGTTGACCTTATTTCTCGGTTTATGCAAAACCCACATGAAATTAATTGGAAAGCATCTAAAAGAATACTTCATTATGTTCGAGGTACAATTCATTTTGGGATTCATTACAGTGCATAAGGATCTCCTCTATTGGTTAGTTTCACTGATTTTGATTAGGCTGGTGACCCTGATGATCGGAAGTCAACTATAGGTTATTTCTTTACTCTTGGTTTTGTACTTATTACATGGGCTTACAAGAAAAAAGTGCCATTTCTCTTTCTTCAGTAGAAGCAGAGTATCGTGGTGCCATAGAAGCTAGTAAGGAAGCCTTGTGGCTTCATCAAATCCTATCAGAGTTTGGTTTTCAGCAGCAACATATGACTACACTTTGTTGTGATAATCAAAGTGCCATTCAACTATGCAAAGATCCAGTCCAACATCAGTGCAACAAACACATTGAAATACACATACACTTCATCAAAAAGCTCATTCATGACCATGTTCTTGAAGCACAATATTTTTCAATCGATGATCAAGTTGTAGACATATTTACAAAGGATCTCACAAAGGCGAATTTTACTAAACTTCAATTTATGGTTGGAGTTTAAGAAGTTTTCACTAAGGAGGCATAGGCTCTAATACCTCCTTCTTCTCCTATTGTGTCATATTTTTACATCCTTCAATCCTATCCCAAGTTGTTCTTACAAGGGGATGTTAGAATATTCTGACACATAGGAAATAGTTAAGTTTAACTTTGTCTAGTGTAGAGTTAGGTAAAGTGTGTTTCTTTACTATGTACATTTGTAACTTACAATCCAACGGTGATGATATGTTTTAGACGTGAAGTGATCTAACCGTTCATTCTCTCCTCGATATTACAAGCACTTGATCTGTGGCTTAACACCCAATTGATCCATGATCTCTGTTTAAAGAGTAGGGAGGGTCATTTGTAGGGTGGTCATTCATGAGAGAATCTTCTATAATTTTTTTTTCTTTTATTAATAAATTTCCTGAAGTGGTTGCATTAGCTCAGGTCATGGACTACTTCCCTCTTTGATAGTTTTAACCACGTCAAGCATACTAGTGTATTGATCTGTGATCTATTTGTGAGTGGTTTCCTATGGTGTTCTATTTGAGGAACTTACCCTATAAATTCGTACAATTTTTTTTTTCCATTTTGTTGATTGTTTTCTTATGGGGTTATGTGGGTGGTGATATGCTGAATTTTTAACCAATGATGTACCTTTCTTTAATTCACCACCTAATGGAACCTGATTGGTATCTGGTACATGTTGCGGCACCTAGCGTTGTTGCTTATCTTTCAATATTACTTCACCTACCAATTTCTCATCTGATGTATTAGTACCGTAACATTTTCTACTTTGGCCTCCTTAGTCTCTACCTATTTATTGATGGAAATATTCTGTAAGGTAATTTTGTTCTTTTTATACCAGAGCTTCAGGAATTTCTTCTACACATTAATATTGATAGTACCAATAGATTCCATCCAAGGGTATGCCAAAATAACATCCTCATTAGCCATATCTGAAGTATAAAAGTTAAAATGCAATACATACTTATCCATAGAAATATTGAAATATTTATAAACTTGAGCATCCTCATTATCAACCTGTGTGTTGTCCATGTGTTTTGCTAGAACTTGCAATTTTTTTGCCAAAATAGCATTTATAAGATTTTACTTGCAACTACGATTTATAAACGCAATGATCTTCTCCTTCTGAATATATCCATAAACTTGTAATAAGGAGATACCAGTAGAAAATAACCCGATATCTTTCTCAGTATCTTGTTTTCAATCATAAGACCATTTGTCTTAAGAGAATTTTCCAAATTATTCATCTGAAAGTTTGTACAACTTCTTTCTTGTCAAGTGATCTCCATAATATTGTAGCCTCATCTTGCAAACCAAGCCATACGAAACCTTTCCAATTTTTCCTATATGTGAACTTTTCACTGCTTATGAATTCTTCAATAGTAGGGCTATCATCTTTTCCTATAAAAAAACATCTTGCTAGAAGCCACGAAGAGGGTTTTTAAAACATCACTTACTTGGAGAAAATTTAAAATGGACACAGTTCAGTCTATATTGCTCAAAATCCTTATTATGACTTGTTTTCAGAAATGGAACAACCATTCTGCATCTTCTCATGTGATAAAAACCTTGATATAGGCACTCTGGAATTTCATATTTGTGCTTCGATTGTTTCGTCGTCACAAAAATTTATGAAAAAAGAGCTGATTTTAAATCAGCGATATCTCCCTCATTGGGACTCTGATTTGACCGATTGTTTTTTGAAATTGAGTAACTTTTCAAGAGGATCTCAGATATGCCATACGTTTCTAGAAATTCCCCCACAAAAATGACAAAAATTAATTGGAGATCCGTCGTCCATGAATTTTTGTCAAAAACTTTCTGCAACACAATTGATTTTTAAATTACGATATATCCCTTATCCGGACTTTGATTCGGCCATTTTTTTTGTTTTTAAATTAGGTTTTTTTTCATAAATATCTATATCTTCCATTTGATTTTTGCAAATTTGCACCAAATTTTTCAGATCTGTTCTCCCCTCACCGACCAAAATTTTCCTGCATATTATTATATATATTATATATATATTATAATATTTATTATAATATATTAATATATATATTATATTATATATATATATATATATATATATATCTGCTTGCCCAAGAAGGTGCTCTGATACCACTTGTAATAGATCTGACCTAAAAATATATGGGAATACCAATATACCCAAAAATAATAAGATCGATCCAATAATATAACATGAAAATGCTTCTCTTTATTGATCAAAACCATGAGGTAGGGTAACACCATACAATCACTTCTTAAGGAAGAAGAACACTCCACAAGTCATATCCTTGCCAATACAATAATCCTTGAAATCTCTTCATAGGGAGTCTCTAGCCTCTATACAGACCTCGTACATACAATACCATGGGTCATTACCACAATTGTCTCAATACCATATATCTAATACAATGGGATTATTACATTATTGCTAACTTGTTGGATTATTACAATGGGATTATCACAATTAGTACTTGTTGGATGATGTAACTTTGAGGAGGGGGAAAAATGCCCCTGAAATAATTACATCCTTGTTCTAATATATATTTGAAAAGGTTGCAAGGGATCCGTCAATATCTTTAATCTCCCAAATAGTTATAATGGATTTGTATTCACTTGAAATCATGTGAAAAAACTTAGTTTTTTCATTCCAAACCTATAGAAAAATGGTTGTACTCTTCATTATGCATCATTTTTCCTTGTGTAGGAAAAAAAACAAAAAAGCTTACCTCTTTATCTCTTCATTTTGACCAATTGTGGATGCCTCAAGGAGACTTTACTTATAAAAGAGTTTTAATTGGGCCTTAATGTCAATCAATGATCTGTTGTTTGTTACTTATTCTCCTTTTCCAACTTAAAAATAAATTCTTTTGACCTTATTAGGTTTTAGTGGAAATATATGGGGGGAGGGGGGAACTCAGAGGTAGAGGAGGAAAAGGGGATCTAGCTGGATTTTAGTTGTGCAATAACATTGGGGTGTTGAAGTAAATAAGTGAATGGGATAGTCATTAGGATCCCACACAACCAAGGATATTTGACCAAATCTAATTCAAAATCAAGGAGGGCCTCCAAAATGATGAAATGATGAATTATTTAGGAAATTTTATTAGATCTAGTAATTTTGTTTGACCATGTTGGTAGAAGCTTGATTTGAAGGTTATCAAAAAGGTTGATCTCCTTGATTAGATCTATAAAGAGGTTTGTGAAGGCCTCAATTATGCTAGAGGGTCCCAAAATATTAGCAACTAGTAATATGAAATTTAAGTAACTCCCATGATTACCCTTATAGAGTGCACATGAGGGATTCTTGAAAAGTTTAGCCAATAAAACTAATGATCTCAAAAGGGCCTATGCAAATTTATGTAGATGAAGGTATTTTCTAGTTCTTTAGAGAAAATCTTAATGGAAAGTTTTGATTTGAGGGACTCGGATGATATCAAACAAACCCATCAAATGTCACATCTATAGACAATACCCCCTAATCTCCTAGTTGCATTTAGAGCAAGAAAAACTAAGAAGGGGAGAATTGATTTGAGAGCCCAAATTGGCTTTGTTCCTTCCAGTATAGGCTCCTAAAATAATAGGATGTGAAGGGAGTGGGATTCCAATACCAATTTTATACCCAAAAATTTATAGGGGCTATCTAATGCCCTACAATTTTGGGAGAGGAACATCTTTTAGGAACTTGTGCATGACCAAATTCTCTAAGAGTCCAAATAATGCATTTTGGTTTTCTGGATTTTATTTTTGAGCGAGGTAGGTTCTTAGCAGTATATATGGATGATTGTATTCCTCTACATGAGGAAATTTGAGTCACACCTAAGGAAAAGCCCAGAACTCCCCTTGGTTTAAGTATAAAGTATTATAAAGAGTTGGAAGGTAGAGGGTGAGTAGATGACTTCAAGTTGTACTCGAGGGAGCGTGTAGGAGGATCTGATAGGGAAGCTGATCCAAAGGGTGAAATAAGTAATATAGTATCAATAAGAATATAATATGGAATAAAAGGAGGAGTAATTAAGGTAGAGTAAAAGGGGAGGAGTTCAAGAGATTCATGTTTTGGAGCTTATTCATGGAGGAATCTGCAAAGAAAGGAGGAGAAGAATGCTGAGAAATTAAGGCCTTCAATAATAAATCAAAACTAGAAGATAAAAGGGCATATGAAACAAATATCATACCTTTGGAGGGTTGACCCTCCTTAGGGGATAAATATTGAAGCCCTAGTTCTACAACAACGATTGTAGAAAGGTTAATTGGTCCAAAGGAGTTCTTAAGGGGGGTGGAAATCTTCTCTTCCTAGGTTGTTGTTGATGGCATTTTTTGTAGTGGGGTGTATTAGCATTGTTTTTGTAGTAAGGGAGGATGTGAAACCACATATAATGTGTCTTTTATGACCGATCTCCTACTAGACTATGCTATTCAATAATACTTACTTAGATAGCCATGGGCATGAAAATGAATTCACTTGTATAGGTCCCCCTCATAATCTCGAGTTTTCTAGTTCTTCAATGTCCCTGTGATAGAAGTTGGAAGCCTGTTGGTGAGGTTCAATCCAACTAAAATTTGCACCATTCCCTTATGTCTTATTTGCTGAAAAGAATAATCTTCATTGTAAAAAGGACCCGATGTATTCCAAATTTTCATAAAGACATATTTTGACTAAAAGACCATGGGAATTCCTCACAGCTAAACCTAATTGGGCATCAACACTTTTTCTTATTTCACATCAAATGTATTATCTAGGGTTTGAGATAGAGTTCTCAAGATCCCCATAACCATTTGTTGTTCAAGAATCTTTTTGCATCCTATTATGTCTTTTTTATCCACCGCTTCCGAATCTCAGCTAATATCAAGCATTTTGGGGAATCTCTAAAAGTAGATATTTTTTTTACTTTTTCCACCTACATAAAATAGCCATGGAATTTTTTTATTCTTTGAAAATTCACCATGACCACCTCGTTTTTCATATTGATAATCTCATTTAGTTGCACATCCTTTCCTAGAACTAGGTAGGGCTCCTCAACCTCTTTTCTAATGCATTTCCTCTTCTATCTTGGTGGGGCATGAATAAATAGAAGTGAGAAAAATGAGAATGTGGGGCTTTGACTACCTCTGCATAGCATATTTAGTACAGAAAGGCTACATAGGAAGTTGAGAGACTAGATAGGAGAGTAACAACAAAAGAGAAGGTTTGGTAAGGGAAATCTACTGTGGTTTCCATGAGATTGAGTTGGCAGCATCAAGAAGGGAGTGAGGAGAATGGGATGTCGCTGAGCAACAAGTTGAGTTTGGAAAATGGCGAGAGGTATTTTTGTCACTCGACAAAGGGAGTGATGTATTTATATTTGATGCAATTGTTATTATCATAGGCGGGGTGGTAGTTGAGGACAATACCTTGTTACCCTCTCTTTTCCATCACCTTTAGAGCCTGTAGGTGATTTCCATTCAGAAAAGCTAGCGATATTGCACCATGTGCCGATGTCCATTGAGTGTTGAAAGGTCAGCAGTGGAGATATCCAAATAATTTGGCCCTGAAGGGGCCTTCTATTAGGCCCCTATACTACTAGTGTAACCCCTTATTGTTATTAGTACAACCCCCTTATTATATTGATGTACCCATGTAGTGCCAATATTGTTACTATTGTGCCCCATAGAAGCCCACTATTGTTATTATTGTGCCCTTACATTATTATTGTTATGTAGGCTCTAATTATGTTATGACCCCTTAGACTCCTATATATTGAGAGGAGGTCTTTTCATTTGAATCATCAAAGAATTGTTCACTTATGTAATGTAGGGGAGGTTTCCCCCTCAAAGAGGCTGATTTCTAAGTTGTTGATCTATCTTTTCTATATTTTCTTGAGCTGGTTTCATAACATTTGGTATCAGAGCTTTGGATTCTAGGGTTTCGCTGCTCCAAACAGGTCATCATGGAATTTTCGCTATAACTCTTTTTCTGAGACATTTCAGAAGCTAAAAAAAAAACCCATTTGAGAAGACATCGTACTAAATCGTGGGTCCGAATTTCAGAGCTTTGTGTGTTATAGTTGCAGAGATATGATCTGAGGAAGTTGGTCTTTTTGCAAACTCCTAAATTACATTCCAAACAGGTGACCTAGGGAAAATCATCATACTGTCTCTCTAAGCATCAGATTGAAATTTCATAAGAAGATACAGAAAGAGGATGGATTGTAGTTTTCTTGTATATATTTTTCAAAGCCGAAGGTCAAAACAGTGACACGTGGCACTTCATACAAGTTCGCTCTTCTGGAAAGGTCTATAATCGGGTCATCTTGGGAGATTGTGCATAACTCTTTCTTGGAGAATCCAATTTGGATCAAACTGGTGGCATTGGAATGAGGACACAGAGGGCTACTACAGATCGCAATTTCTGAACTTAAAGATCCAAAAGTACAGAGTTACAGTCGTTTCAAGATCGAACTCTTAAAATCAAGAAAAAGCAAGATGAAGAAGTTTGATGGCAAGGATCCTGTAAATTGGATACTTCAGATGGAGCAATATTTTGATCTACATGGTTTACAACTGTTACAAAAGGCATGTATTTCATCTTCATATTTACAACCATATCAATTTTTATGGTTTGAAGGGCTTTGTTCTCGTAAACAACTTGTTACATGGTCAATTTTCATGGAGGAAATCATAGCCGATTATGAGGATACAAAGAGAAACACCTCCTTTAGAGTAACACCACAACAATTTGAAAGAGTAGAAGGGCTTTGTGACATATTGGAAAGAAAAATTATGGAAACCAATAAGCATACACCTCACAACTATAAATATGGAAGTTTTGTTTCTCCTAGCCTTCCACAACCTACAAGGGTTACACCACAACAATTGGAAAAAAAAAGAGAAAAAGGGCTTTGTTACAATTGTGATA
>APFE030058605.1:0-22661 GCA_000404065.3 Pinus taeda
CTATGACGATAGTTCCTTGTCTTGTGTCAACCTTGTTAAAAAATGAAACCAAGGATATGAGGATAGTTCTTTTACTGTGTCAACCTCATTAAAAAATGGAACAACTCCTGTGAGCAGAGTTCCTTGTCTTGTGTCAAGCTCATTAAAAAATGAAACAAGGTCCCATGAAGAAAGATTTTTGTCGATTATTTGATTAGATCTCGTAAAATCCCAGTTGATTCTTTCACTTGATCTCGTAAATGAACCTTCATTCCATCCACTTGAGAGCCATGAGTAGTCTACTTAGGTGAATGTAATGAAGCTTGGGGAGCATGCACCTAGTGGTAAAATTAAGTTTCCCTATAGGTTATGTCAAGGGAATCACCCCATTCACCTTTGTCCCTATCTGGATGAAGCCAAAATGGTGTTGGATAACTATCCTGCTTCACCGCAGTGACTTCCACTGGTTATAGGAGACTCTCACTTTCATCATGCTGGGGGCACGTAAACTAATCTCAAGCATAGTTCTTCATTTCAAGCTCGTGTAAAAATAAAACTGAATTCAAGCATAGTTATTCATTTTAAGCTTGTGTAAAAATGAAATTGAGTCCAAGAATAGTTTTTCATTTCGAGTTTGTGTAAACATGAGACTAAATCCAAGCATAGTTCCCCATGGTTCAAGCTTGTGTAAAAATCAACCCATTTCCATTTTTAACCCTCGTGATTACCATTCTATCAACCTTTTAAATCATATGAACCTTGGTTGTTTTCATCCCATCGACACCAACCCTTTGGCCGATCATATGCTTTCACTTGGTTGTTTTACCCTTTTTGAGGAATAATTGCAATGAGTGGTCTTATTAGCCAACCTCTTCAAATAAATCAACATGATTTGAGAAGTTTCAACATCACTGGTGTTACCAGGAATAGTGTCCATTCGGATGCTGCTATTCCCACTAAGATGGGTGGCTATCTTAGAAACAAACAAGTAATGTCTAATATTGTTTTATTTTATGGAAATAGACAAGAGGAGAACCAAGAAGACCAACCTAAGTCCTGTGCTTGATTTCCTCTCCTTCTTGATAGAGCTTCACTACTTCTTCTTCGTTTTCCCCAGCTTCAAAGAGAACCTGTGGAATCACATCAATATACTACTATCGAAGAAACAAGGATCTATCTATAAATAAAACAAGATCAGATGTATGTTAACCATATAAATGCATATATAAACAAGTACACAAGAATATCGAAGAAAACAAGAATAGCTTTATTAAGATGAAATAGCAAGAGGATTACAAACATATGTTCTGACCCAGCATCATCCTCCAGCAAGAAAGCCCTTCTTCACCTCAAGTAAAGCTTAGATCACCCAACACTATGAAGTTACACCAGAAAACCAACAACACTTCTCTATAAGATACAAAATTCCACCCTCTGGATCTCTGTGATGAGGGATCCATATATAGATGATTACAGAGAGGTGAGTCATCTTCTAGGATCTTGATTAGTGTCTTCTCTCTGATAGTTCGTGCTTCCACTTGGAGAATGATGATCTCTTACTCATCCCTGGTCGCAAATAGAGAGGCAAGTGTCAGAGGGGAAGCTTCTGGAAGATTCCATGATCTTCCACCTCGCATTTTTGTCCCTGCCATTTGTCCATTCCCAACCATCGCACCCTACAAAGGAGAAAATTAGTATGCATCACACCTTGTACACTGGGAAGGTGATATGCATCGCACCCTCTGCATTGAGCTTTTAGTATGGTCCAGTTTTGACCATTTATGAGCAGTTTTCAGTGGAGAACTTCTGGGCGATGATGTAATCAGTTAACCTTGTTCCTTTAGGTAGTGAAGCAACACTTTTAGGGACTTAGGAGCCCTTAGTTTATGGAAATTTATGATTGGGGTTGAAGTGCCCAAAAATGTCTATAACACTACCTTCTTTCTCGAATTGATCTTCTCACACCCGAAGTTTGTGGCTCTTCATCTTCTGATTCCTCCTCTGCTGTAGAGTCTTATTCTTCCTCCTTTAGTTCAAACTCTATCTTCTCAGGTTCCTTTGGTTGGACTTCATGTTTAATAACATCTTTCAGCTCTCTGAACACCACATCTCAGTTGTACACGCCCTTCCTTGTTACTGGGTTCCAAAGCTTATAACCCTTTATGCCATCCTTATACTCAATAAATATGCACTTTTCAGATTTACTATCCAACTCGGTTCGTTTCTCCTTTGGAACATGTACATTTGCATCAAATCCAAATACCCTTAGATGTGAAAGAGAGGGTTTCTTACTAGTCCATACCTCTTGTGGAGTCTTATCCTCCAATGTTGGTGAACGTGATCTATTGACCAGGTAACATGTTGTCTCCACTGCCTCTACCCAGAATTTTTGTCCTAACCTGGCACCACTGAGCATGCTTCTTGCCCTTTCCATCAATGTCTTGTTCATTCTTTCTGCAACTCCATTTTGCTGAGGTGTATATGGAGTAGTATTCTATTGTGCTATACCACACTTCTTACAGAATTCTTCAAATTTCTTACTACAAAACTCTCCACCGTTATCTATCCTCAACACCTTTATCTTCTTCTCTATCTAGTTTTCCATCAAAGCCTTAAATTCTTTAAACCTGTCAAAGACTTCAGATTTCTTCTTAAGGAAATATATCCATGTATTCCTTGAGAAGTCATCTATAAATGATACATAGTACATAGAATTATCCAGTGATGGAACCTTCACAAGTCCAAACACATCATTGTGCACAAGATCTAATATTTGTTTCGCCCTCTTACCACTAGAGGGGAAACTCACTCGATTTTGCTTCCCATATACACAATTTTCACAGAAATCAAAATACAAAGAGATATTACTCATACCTTCTACCATAACTTTAACATGAAGTATTCGAAGGCCCTTCTCTCCAATATGTCCAAGCCTTTGATGCCACAACATGGTCTTCTCTCTAGACACCACTAGATTTTTTGCCCCACTTTCAAGAACCACAGAAATGTTGCTCCCATCAACAACAGTGCTACCTTGCAACTTGTACAAAGTTCCAATAAAAAATCCTTGCATCAATACCAGTGCTCCTTGAACCATCTTGTAGGTCTCCTTCTAGAACATTATTTTTACACCTACATCATCCAGCTTGCTTACAGAAATCAGATTTCTGGACAATGCAGGAATATGTAGAACACCCAGAAGTGTTCTGACCCTTCCACCTTGCAACTTCAACTTTACTTTTCCATGACCAACGATTCTAGCCTTCCTATCATCCCCTTAGAAGACATCACCACCATCATATTTCTCATACTCGCAGAACCACTCTCTATGGGGAGTGAAGTGAAAGGATGCACCTGCATCAATCAACCATGCCTCATGATATACATGTGTACTTGAAGATGCCAAGTACACATCCCCGAGGTGGTTTTCACCTCTGCAGAAGGAGCATCATCAGATCCTATTCCTTTGTCGAGAGCTTGAGATTTACAGTCCCTTGTGTAGTGCCCTTCCTTTCTGCATTTCTAGCACGCCACCTTTATAGGTTTGCCTCGAGATTTAGATCTCCCACTCGATGACTAATATTTTTTTTTGTTCTAGGACCATCCTCGTATAGACAAGGCATCACCATTCTTTCTCTCCATATTTTTCTGTCTCATATCCTCCTTCAGCAAGGATGAGACTATTTCATCAAACTTCAAGGCAGTTGCATTGCTACCTATTGAAATAACCAGACTATCCCACAAATCTAGTAGAGAACACAAAAAACTAATGCACTTATCTTCATATGAAATTTTGATATCAATAGATGATAACTGACTTACCATAGTATTAATTGCATTCAGATGCTCTATCAACGAGTCTCCATCTTTCATCCTCAAGTTTTACAACTTTTTCCGTAGGAACAATTTATTCACCAAAGACTTAGATTGGTACAAAGTCCCTAACTTGTCCTACAAAGCCTTAGTTATAGCTTCCTTTGATACATTCAACAATATTGAATTTGAGACACACAATTGTATTGTGCTCTTTTCCTTTTGATCTAACTTCTTCCATTCTTCATCGGACACTCTCATTGGTTTAGTGCCTAGATCTACCACAATACACTAATCTTTATCCACCAACAGATCCTCCCTCTTGAGTTTCCACAGCTCAAAACTCTGACCATTAAATTTATCAATCTCTATCTTTCCACTACTCACCATCTTCTTTCACCACCAGAATCGATCTCGCAGATCTCCCACTGAACAGGGTCTACCATAGGCCCGAGCGAAACCCCTCAGCAGCAAAGGTGTCCCCTTGAAGCCAAAACAACTCTGATACCAATTGTATGTTTTAACCTCGTACATAAATTATCTACATATGAATTCTAAAACACCAAAAATAAATAATGTGAGAGAATAACACATAAAACACATATACACAAAGATTTTCCCCTAGATCCCAAAACCGAGACTACTAGCTTGACTTTTCATTATGTTCCTTTCAATGTTACAATACATATTTATACATGCTGAAGCATCCAATACCATGGACGAAAAACCATTGTGTCCAAAACCATGTGCGAAAATCATGCAAAAAACCATAGGTAGGTTCGGCCAACCTAACATAGGGTCCAAAACCAAAATTTTCTGGGGTGCTACCCCAAATCCCATAGAGTGGGGTTACCTGCACCCCTCAAACTCCCTATGACTCCCCCCGCTATGCAATCGCCACAACAAAGGGGGCTAACCCCCCAGTTAACTACGTGGGTTAGTCATGGAAAGAATATAACACAACCCAATAGGATGGATGGGAGATGGTTCCTCTCATCATGGGAGAAGGTCTTATCTCGTAAGGTTGTTCCATCCTAAAGCGTGAAGGCCGAACTAGAGTGAGGGGTGAAATTCTTTACAAGTGGAAGCAAGGAACCGAAGTCCATCATCATAAAACCTACAAGAAATCATAGATACATATACATCACTGAAAGCTCAAAACAATGATACATGAATCGTGGTATGGACGTAGCCATCCAGAGAATGATCATGTAAATGGATCCAAGGTATGGGCGCAACCATCTAGTAGAGAGGATCATAATTAAACCAAGGTATGGTCGTAACCATCCAATAATTAGAAGGATCACATATAACAACTCATGGTATGGTCACAACCATCCATCCGAAAGAGACATGTATATCAACATGACCATGTCACACCACCTCGCAACCTAGACTTGTGCAACCTTAGCCTAGGGTCTTTCACTCCAAACTTCCTGGTCAAAGTACAAATCCTAACATGTGAATGAATGTGTTGAAGTTGAACATGCTAGGAAGTTGCTTGATTACCAGTCAATGATGTGAACCATTAACAAGTGTGACAGAAACCACGAATAATGACAATGGCTCTCAAGGTACTGGCAGCACAGTTCACAGAATGTGAATAAAGGAACTTATGTCGAACACCCGTGAAATCACCAGATAGAAAATAAATGATGCGAACTTGTCATCGAGTGCGAAGAACTTACCATTAGGGGATGCAAGCTCTAAGGTACTGGAAGGGAGTCTCTTAGTTAACTTCTTGGATAATGAGCTGAAGTCGACAAGAAGTGACCGTATCGGTAGAGAGCCATGATGTATCCCACATCATCAACACGAGGCAAAGGGATGTAAATGATTTCAGATGATACAAAGAATCAATAGTAAGTGTAACTACAAAAGGACTAACACTTGAACATATCGATGACACGATTCCAAAGTTTAGCAGCTGTTGGATCCATAGGATCGATGGTCATGATGACGTGGAAAAGATCAAATGGAAGGAAAAAATGAGAGGCCCAACCCAGGAAGGTCAAATGAAAAGGAGGATATCCCAACCTGACATGAAGTAGAAAGTGTCATGTTCAAGAGTGAGCTGTCGACACGACTGATAGAATTTCCAAATTTTCCCCCACCATTTTTGGCAGGTGCCCCAATTATTTTTATCGCAAGCTTGGACAGGATAGCATATTCTTGCATTATAAGTTCATCCTTCAGACTAATCCAACCTAGCAAGTTTAATGAGCCCTAGGAAGGAGAAGCTTACATTCGTCATGGCGACGAATCCAATGTCGTTTAATGTTTTAACGAGTCCGAAAAAGGGGTAACTCAGTGTATTTTTCATGTTTAGAGAGTTTGAAAAAGTCATGGAAAAGAAAACTCCACATGGTCCCTTTCGTACATTTCTGTCTCTTGAGCCCGAAAAGGTAGAAAATTATACTTGAGAGAACCACTTAACCATTTCAGTCAAGAAGTACCTTTTTCGTAAATAGTGCATCCCAACCCAAAAAAGGGGTAAACGTATACTGGGTGAATGACACTTCACAACCTTTAATGAGTTCAAAACGACAAGAGCCCAATAATCTTTTCATGTTTAAAGAGTTGGAAAAGAGCTTGAAAGTAGACCCCCCATTTCATTCTCTTTTACGAGTCAAAAAGGGAAAAATGCTCGGTGATCTTTTCATTTGAGTTTTACAAGTTGAGAAAAGAGCTGAAACACAACTCCAGTACCATCATCGACAATCTGTCACCTGTCACTGCACAAAAAATTTAAATACATTATCCAGTTCTAAGGAAAAATAGGTAAAAAATACTCAAAAATCCTAATATTTCATGAAAAAATGAATAAAATGAGGCAAAAGTAATTATTTTTTACCATTTACCATTTTACCTTTGTATGAAGAGCTTTTTACCCACCTGTGCCCTAATTTTTCTGAAGCAGATTGCGGGAGATGTGGGAGGTCATTCGCCGAGCTGTCAGTTGCAGGTAAGAGCCAACACCTTAAGCTCCATTTTCATACTTATTTCACCTGTTTTTATCCAATTTCTGGATTTCATGAGGAGGTTTTGGCAAAAAAAAATTGCCCTCGATCAACGTGATTTCTGGGCATGGAATCATGTCGATCGAGGGTTGCTAAGATTGCTAACCGCGCCATCAGTGCCACTGTTTTTAAAATAGTTGTGTCGGTGCTGTGAGAAAACAATTTTCATGTATTTGCTCAATTCGACTGTTTGGATCCAAATTTTTCTAGCCAAAGCTGATCATTGACTTGATTATATGGTTTTTGCAGGGAAAACATCGTGAAAAATGGTGGATTGGAAGGAATGCGAGCATGAGGATATTGACACTCAAGCAATAGCCGACCCAAATTACTTTGATCCTTTGAGGAATTGTGGGCTCCTCAAATTATTTCTTACATTAGCTCTACGGGCTCAACCCGAGTTGCTACGGTACCTAATCAATCTCTAGGATGTGAATTGGGAAATTTTCATCATTGGTGACCAACACATGGAGTTGGAAACTTCAGACATTTCTTTCATCACAAGACTGCCCTGAAGAGGGGAACCAGTCAATCTATACGAGTCGAGGCCGAATAGGGAAAGTGTGAACATGCTACTTGTCAAACATTACCCAGAAGCTCTTAAATAAAAAAGTGGCAAGATTGAGATTATCATTGTTCGAGATTTTGTGTTGAGAGTGTTACTATAGACCATCAACAGAGTGGCTAGGTCCTAAGCGCAGCATGAGACCAACAAGTTGAAGTTTTAGTATGATATCAACAACATGATGCCCACTATCTTTAACTAGGTGAAAGCTATGAAAGTCAACATGAAGCACCAACTATTAAAAGCTAAGGTGGGAAACCTGAAGAAAATTTTCTTTGAGTCTGTGCTAGTGACCTTCTTCCTAGAGCAGGTTCTGCCATTCCAATACTAGTTGACTGAGGTGGATCTGCAAATGCCATGAAACCCATGGATGGTCTATTGGAGTGATTTGATTCCCAGGGTTACTGGGGGCCAACAGATGTCTTATAAGACCACCTTTTTCTCATGGCTATGACAACAGCTGATCATAGTGGAGGATTGGTCTTACAGCGGTACCGACTTCTGCGAGATCTAGATATGTTGCTCCTAAAGGGGGAGGATTTTGATGATGGAAGTAAAAAAAAAAACAATTTTTAATTTTTTGATGTTTTTTATTGTTTTCTGATATATGTGTTCATGAAATTTTGATTTTATGAATGCAGATGTTAGACCAGAATGCCCTATCAGGATGTCCCCAATCGCCAGACACATTGCTCAGTAGTTTGATGTCACTCCTTATCAAGAGGGAAGTGACAATGAGGAGGAGATTGTGTGAAATATCGAGGGTTTGATCCATGGGATCCTAGAGTATGTCGGAATGGGTGATGTCCCACTCCAACACTAGAGGCATACGGTGGGGGTATCAGATCGGATCTGCCAACTTTTGACTCACGTAGTTCAAGCAGTTACATGCTATCATGAGAATCATGTTGTCTAGTGCATAGGTCTAGCATTCCACATTTTTGAGGCCTACGAGCCACTGTTGTATGTTGAACACACATATTGTTTTCTGGGGTTTTGATGTATGACAAACATTACTTGCACACACACACACACACACATATATGTATGTTGTACTTCATTGCTTACTATGGTACAAATGTTTTTGTTTTTTTTTGTTTTTACATGTTTCGCAAATTTCTATCCAGCACATAATTATCTAATGCATCTGTTAATGTATTCATGTGTTTAGGAATATGATGATATGTAATGTAATCAAAATTTCTCTCTAGTAGATGAATACATAGATAAATTCTCAATATTTGAGGGTTTCTGATGGAATATTGCATGTTGATAGCTTCTGACAATAATTCGGTAACTGCGCTATACTCAGCGATGTTATTAGTTGTTCGACCTAGAAAAATACCTTGAAGATCAATCAACTCACCATGGGGGGTCATAAATGGCTCATGCTGCAAATTATAGATTCCATGTACTACGACAAGCACCATCAGTGAAACTAATGTGAGGAGACACTAACATCTGCAAAGCAGGAAAAACATAATAAGAAAGAAAGGTGCTTGCAAAATAAAACATCGAACCACACTGTACAAAAATGAATAACACACTATTGTACAAAAGCAACCATGCAATATGACCTAAGCATAGTACTTGTTGAGGAAGTCCATGCTCGAACTTGGGTGGTCGTCAACATAGATGAGAACATAAGTTTTACCATTGTCATGATGAGTAAGAATCAACTAGGCCAAATAATAGAGTAGAACTCATATAAGGTTGTGCCCCCATGCCCCCTGGGAGACATAGGGTTGCATGTTAGATGACAATCCCATTGCAAAAATGGAAAATCAATAAAAACTTGGGGAGGGAGATAAAACCTAAATGTATGAAGAGATAAAGGTGCCCTCAGTTGAAAGATCTTGACAATGTCAGGAGAAACTGACATGTCAATAGGCAACGGAGAAGATAACTTCTCAAGACATATAGACATGACCATTGGGCAAGGCAAGAATGAGGAATGATGAGGAGTGTCATTCCAAGTTATTTCCTCCAAATACATTACTTCCATGATACTTTCATCAGAAAGAAAAGTCTCAGCTAAGGGATTGGGAGATTTTGATGAACCAAGCCACGAGGATTGAGAATACATATCGAGAGATGTCCTTGAAATAGGATGATTAGAGGATACTAAAGGTGAAGCCAACACAATTTCCACGTAACCAATTTCAGTAGGAATTAATGACTTAACCTTACCCCATGTATCAAAAAGATTCAATGAAGGAATGACCCAAGGATCAGACTTGACCGAAATCGTGTTGACAAAGGCAACATGAGGAGGTGGGAGCGGAAATATGCCCTTCAAGGCAGGATCTTTAAAAAGTCCTACACCCACACTCTATTAAGGAGCACCAGTGTGCTTGACATACAAAACATTTCCATCCAAGGAGGAAGAGGAAAAGAAGGATAGTTGGTCGACTATGACTATCTTCCCTTGATGGGGAAAATGAATCACACAGAAAAAGGAGGAGGCTACAACATGCATGGCATGGGTCCAGCTCCCTTTGAGTAGAATATTGTAGTTGAGATTAGCGTCAAGAATATCTACTTCGACATGTACCATCTTGCCATCCAATGTAATGGCAAGGTTGGGGAGACACCAAATGGTCATGAATCACACCGTCAAGAGCTTCCAGAGTGTTAGCAGATTGGTTCAGAGTAGGAGAACCAGTTTCCTTCCAAAAAGCGATAGACATGATGCAGGTAGAAGCACCTTCATCGATGACGGTCCTATGAATGGTTTTGTCATTTATGATTACTTGAATGAGAAAGGAAATTTGATGAGGTAAACACAAAATGTGGTTTTTCAGGTCAAAACAGATGAGATTAGAGTCAGCTGGATAAATACCCCCAGTAGCCAACAATAACAATTTCTGCTGGGAAGGACAACTTTGAAGGAACTCGAGAGAAGACATAGCTAATGGTACTTGAGCCAAATCTTTAATGATTCTATAATTTTGAGTGGCTCAAGCATTGGGATTGTACGAGGACTTTCAAAGCACACCTCAAGAAGGTGGTCAAATGGTGGAATTAGGATTAGGTCACTATATATGGAGAGGACCAAAACTGGATGGGGTAGAAGAAGAAGGGTACCTTCTTTCTCCTTCCCTGCTGACAGGATAGGAGTTTGATAATATTTTGACTTGGTAGCCACGTTGATTGAGGTACTCATCATGAACACTTGTGAACTTAAGGAAGCAGATGACTGAGGCAGGTCTACCATTTGAGTTTGTTGGGATAGAAAGGGATCTTTCAGGATAGTTGGGGTCCCTTTGAGTGAATGACTAACTTCAGGTCATATGGGACAATCCTTAGTATAGTGATCCTCCTCACAGATGAGGCATGGATACTTGGGTTTCCATTGGGAAACTTCACCAGCAAATGATTTTGGAGGACCCTATTTTGGGGCATTAGTTTTACCCTTGCCTTTGTCTTTCTTCTTACCTTTATAGGATTTATCCACTGTAGTAGACTGGAAAGTGTGAACCTCTGAGGATTTATGAGGGCCGGATACATTGTGAGATGAATCATTGGGAGTAGTGTTGGAGACCGACTTCTGTTTGGAAGAATATTTTGTAGGGGCCTGAGTCACTGAACCAATTACTCCATCAACAGGAGGGGTAGCTGGAGACTTAGATGTCGTCATATCAGACGATGGTTTGGGCACATCGGGTAACACATCATATAACTTGTTAGACTGTGAATAGACAAGGTCTAGATACTAGGCACACACAATGCCTTGTTCCTCAGTGACGCATCCACCCATAGAAATGTCCTCAGTAATTTTGTTGACAAATGACTTGGTGAACCAATTATTCAACAAATGATTAGTAATTTCAAAGTTAATCAGTCGACACTTACGTCTCCATTCATGGATGTGATCGGCAGTGTCTTGCTTGAGTGACGTTGATAGATGGGTTCCAATTTCATAGTGAACCAACAAGAGGAAATGTATGAGAAAGGCCATGGCGAGAGTGCTAAAGTAATGATAGGTATTTCGAGGAAGCTTAATATACCATTTGGCTGTAGCCCCTATAAGAGTTCGTTTGAAAAGGCGAAGACGAATGGAATAATCAATGTAGGAATTCGAGGATTACCAAAGGTGATATGTCATCACGAGGGCTTGAGGATCCTCTTTCACTTTTCCTTCAAACTTTGGACAATCACTCAAGATCTTGGATGGAACTGGAGGCCAATATGGTGAATGAAGAATCGGGTCATTCGTGAGTCTAGACACATCTAGCAATTCCAGTGTAGCCAAGAATGGAAATTGAGTATTGAAAGGAATTTGAGGTTGATAATGGGGTCCAACTAGTGGGGCCCATCCCTGCTGGTAAGGATTTTGTCCCCAAAGTGGAGGATTCTGTCCATAAGGCATTTGATTTTGTCCCCACTGTAGGTTACCTTGCCCATAGGGAGGATTATGACCTTTAAAGCCTTGAAACTGTTAGGCCAAAAGTTGTTGATAAACAACATATTGGTTAAAGGGTTGTTGAGCCTACTAACCTTGGACATATGTATTTTGCACCTGATGTCCCTGAGCATAAGTGTTTTGGACCTACTTCCCCTGGAAAAATGGGTTTTGGACCTTTTTCCCTTGTACGTAAGGATTCTGCACTTGCGGTCCCTAGACATAAGGACTTTGGACTTGCTATCCTTGGATAAAATGAGGTTGAATCTATTGCCCTTAGACACAAGAATTATACACCTGTTGCTGCAGGACTTGACCCTGTTGATATGAGTACAAGGGTTGCTACTACCTGGGTTCCTTGTTGTGGCATCATCTGGCCTCATTGCTGCATGGATGGCCCTTGCTGCAACGAAGGTTGCCCTTACTGCGGCATGGATGACCCTTGCTGCAATGAAGGTTTCCCTTCTGCTATAAGAGTTGTCCTTGCTACTGCAAATTACTTGAACAGTTCCCTAAATGACATCTTGAAAGTTCTTGCACTGTATTTGGCCATACCCACTGGGTGCAACGAATGGACGAGGCTGGACATAAGGTCTAGGCTGAGGGATGTATGATAGATGAGCCATTGCTTATGCACCATATGGAACATAAGGAGGTTGGTAATAACCTTGAGCCATATTGGGTTGTTAGTACTTGACGTGACTTGACCTAGACGGACCAACATTGGATTGTTGGTAGTAGACATGACTTGACCTAGACGGACCAACATTAGGCTATTGGTACTGGACATTACTTGATCCAACATGACTAGCAGGATTTGAAATGGAACCCAAAGAGGGTTGGTTCATCCCAACCATGTGAGGTTGTGAGCCACTCACATTGGTTGTGTTAGACATCATAGAAACATTTAAACTCTGCCCCCTAAGAGGTATGATATCCTGTTCATTTACTAGAGGGATTGAAGAACTGATATCGACATGAATTGAGATCGTCGGTTGAACTGGAGACGTTACATGGACTGATGAAACAAGAGGATTGGGAATGGTGGGTTGCACTGGGACTGAAGTAACTACAAAAATCACCGTCTGTTGGGAGGTCGGGTTTTGAATGAATGGACCTGTGGTAGGCATAGCACCAGATTTCCAAATAGAGTTGTGATACAATGATGAGATAGTAGGTATGCTTGAAACCAACTGAGCTAAAGTCACGTAATTACACGGTAACTTAGGATGAATGCTAGTCAGAATGCTTCCCATGTAAGGGAAACCCTCAGGAGGGAAAGGATATTCCTTCTCCTCGACTATGTGTGGAGTGGAAACCTCCAACTGACCTAGAGAGGAGACTAAGATTTCGCCTTCTGATTCCGTGGGTGAAAACAGACGCTAATGGACTACCGAAGATATTCGAGGGGATAATTTTAGAGGAATACCCAGTTGATCATACGAACTATACGAATGCTACAATGATATCAAAACGGGATTGAACAAAGTATTCGAAGGATAAACAACCAGTCCATGCTAACCTTTAGAAGTCGGTGGACTCTTGGGAGTTTGGATAGGGTTATCTGGAGATTCCAGTCCAATGTCAGAAAGTGACCCAGTATCTGAAGGGGGAGGAAAAGATGACAAAGGTTGAATACTCAAAACAATTCCAAGCTCAACACCTTGGCCCTCAAGCGATTGTGGTAACTCAGGAAAAGGCTCCTCCGACAATCTTTTAGACAAAGGAGAGGAAGAGGAACTAGGAAAACTATTTGGTTCAGCCACGATGATTTTTTCTCAAATAACCAAAAGAGAGTTTGATTTCAAGGACTTTAAAATGTATTTAAATGTATACTCACAATATGGTCTAAAAATACTAATAGGTATGTTATAAGATCGTGGGAAACAATTTTTTAAGGCACAAAAAAACTATTGCTTTTTCAAGTTTTAAGAGTCTAGAAAGAAGCAAAGGTGACTCTATCACTATCGGCTTGAAATGAACTCGAAAGGATAAGCACTCGAGTGATATTTTATGTTTAGGGAGTAAAAAAGATCAAAATTACTACTTAGGATGATCTAGGTAAAAAGGATTACCAAGTAACCGTGAACTACAAAATACCTCCCCACGAACTGAGAAGTACGGGCAGGCAATCTCCTCAAATGTTGTGTTTGGCGTATCAAGTTTACAAGGTGGCAGAATCGGATTCCTATGGGTAAAGGATTGCAGCCTAATGGGGTCTCCATTTATATGCTCGACAGTACTGGGAGCACAAGTCTATACTAGTGCTATCTAGTGCTGAAGCAATCAACAACTGGAACACGTCTCTAGCCTAGACCTTCTAAGATGTGTGTTGGCTTGTGGGGCCCTGACCCATGTTCAACCTTAGTTAGCCAAACTAATCCCTACACTACTGGCCTTTTTGTGATCCAAAAATGAATAGTAAATCAAGAAGAAAAGGTATTACAGACTCATGTGTAGGAAAATGCCTATATTACTTACTGCAACAGATCGAAAAGATTGTAAATAATATAGACAATTAACAGCCAGAAACATAACAGACACACACATCAACACAACAAATAATCAAGGAGTTCACCAAACTTCCTAGCTATGTCTCTTGGTCCAGCTTTCAGTGTTGACCTCTATATTAAGTCTTTAAAAACATATTATTACAAGAGTGAGCTAAAAAATAGAGTCTCAACCAACAGTGACATAAAAGAGGGATTTGCTCAAAAAACTCGAGTCTAAAAGAGTGCATAGACTCTCCCTTTGTCCTGTTACTCTATTTGTCTATTCCAATCTATCTTCTCTGTCTCAATCTATTTCCCCTTTGACTGTCTCTATTTTGTCATTGGATGGCTTTTTAAGCCTAACAATGTTGTATGTTCATTTCCCTTTTCGGGCTCTCTCGCTTGTGGCTGTTTCCCTTCTTCCCCAGGTTCTCTGGCTCCTGTCGAGCGTTCATGCACTCATTGTTGAAACACTCGAGGGCACATGGCTACTAACAAGATGAAATACTAGCGGGCACGGGTGGAACTGGCTATTTGGCCTTCCCCTAGCAAAATCCTTAAACAATGCATTTTTGGTCTCCAAAGGAAAATATACAGAGAACATAGAAAATTTGGCAAAACACTTTCTATCGGACTTCAAATAATATCCAATCGCATCCATAATCCCTATTAGGTCTGGCATTTATTGCATGTCACAAGGCATGGCTCTTTCATATGGCTGCGATCCCCCTCCTTCGTTGATTTTCGATCATCGATATCGACGTATCGCATATCGCGTGGTCGCGGGTCTCCTATATTGTTGCACCAATCCACTCCGTCGGTTGCCGATCACCGATATAGGCATATTGCATGTCGGGACATCATGATTTTCTGGGTCCTTTCCCCTTCTAGTTATCTGCGATGCGATATTGCAATGTGATAATCACAATCACATATCACAAGAGTCCCTAGCCTGCGGTAAGTCCTCCCATTGGCGATATTGCGATGCGATATTGCAATGCGATAATCACAATCACATATCACAAGAGTCCCTAGCCTGCGGTAAGTCCTCCCATTGGTGATATTGCGATGCGATTCAATCTCGCTCCACCATTGATCTGTGCACTTGATCAATGGTTTATATGTCATCATTGATCACAATCTCATATCTCAAGAGTCCCTGGCCTATGGTAAGTCCTCCCTTTGGCAATATTGCGATGCAATTCAATCTCGCTCCACCATTGATCTGCACACTTGATCAATGGTTTATATGTCATCATTGATCACAATCACTTTGAGGATGAGGTTTTATGTGCCGCTAGCTTCTCTGATGCGATTTTATCTCATCCATTGATCCTGTGGATCCAACAACTCTAGTACATTCCTACAACGCTTTTGATTTCCTTTGGATTTTCAGGTTTTTCCACCATTTTTTTCATTTACACTATTAATTAATGAAGACATTAGACTTAGAGGTTTTTATACAAGATCCATTTTGGATCACGCCTTCCCATTGAAAAGCTTTTGGACCACCAAAAGTTGGTTTTAGCATTCGAGCAAGTGAGGATACAGTTCCCTCACTTGTCCAGTTTCTATCCATCATGCCTTGCTTGGATTTGAACCTTTGAGTCCTACTCTCAGGTACTCAACATCCCCTTGACGTGTAGTTATTACCTTCTTGTCCAGAACTGTGTCCTCCTATAACTCATTGAGATATTCAGGCAACAAATCCTCAATAGAAGGCAACTGAATTTTCTCTTCAGGATCTTCAATCAATGAAGGTTCATACAATCTCAAGTTTTCTACATTAACGACTGAATAGATCTACATATAAGCTGGCAAATCAAGGTGAAAATCATTTTCACCAATTTTATCAAGTATATTTTCACCAATTTTATCAAGTATCTTGAAAGGTCCATAACTTATTGGTTTTAGCTTCTTACCTTTACCTTGCATTCTGTCTTTGCGATGTACAACTAGACTTGATCACCAACTTGAAAACTATGCTCAACTTGATGCTTGTGATGTCTTGCCTTGTACTTGGCTTGAATTCTTTCCAACTATTCTTGTATTGCCTGGTGAATTTCCTAGATTTGTTCAATGAACTTGGTTGCTTTGTCCACATCACTATGTCCATGAATTGCTATGTCTTTACCAAAGACAAAATCCAAGGGAGACTTTGGTATAAAACCAAAACAAGTCTCAAAAGGAGATCTCTGAGTAGAAGAGTGCTTGGCATGGTTGTAAGCATGCTGCACATAACACAAATACTCATCCCAAAGCTTGGGATGCTTGCTGCAATAGCTTCTAAGCAACTGGATCACTGTCATGTTGACCAATTCTATCTAACCATCTGTTTGTGGATGAAATGTTGTGCTCTTCTTCAACCTAGTGTCCATCAACTCCCATAGATTTGACCAAAACTTCCCAACAAATTGAGAATCTTGATTAGATACAATAGAAGTGGGTAACCCAAAATGAACCCATACATTATGAAAGAACAACTTTTTTGTTTGTTCAGTTGTACCTTCTTGTTACATGGTATCAAAATACACATTTTACTAAACCTATCCACAACAACATACAAATAATCATGACCTTTCCTAGATTTTGGCAATCCACCAACAAAATCCATGGAAACACTTTCCCAAGGAGGAGAAGGAATTGGAACTGGAGTGTACAAGCCTAATTTCCTATTATTGGGCTTGCTTGTAGCACAGATAGTACACTATTTGATATATCTAGAAACTGTCTCATGCATTCTTGGCCAATAACAAAACCTTTGCGATTGTGCAACTGTTTTACTTACACCAAAATGACCTGATATGAGAGAAGTATGTGCTTCTCGGATTATGTTAACTCTTTCAGTTTGTGGAATGCACAACTTTCCCAAATGATAAGAGTTGGTCCTTTACATAATAATCCAATTCTTCTACTTGCTTGCCATGACTTAAAGTTGCATATACATCTTTAAAATCTACATCTTGAGCATATTGTTCAATGTAAATTTCATTCATTACCAAGTTATGCTCAAGTATAGTAGATGCATTTATGATTGGTCTTGATAACATGTCTGCAACCTTATTGTGTATGCCCTTCTTATATCTGATGACAAGATGAAATTGTTGTATAAAACCCATCCACCTATAATGTCTTGATTGCTGCAATTTAGTTTGTGAGTGAAAATATTGATGTGGTTGATGATCTGTATGTATGATTGTTTCTTTACCCATTAGGTAATGTTTCCACTTTTTCACACTTTGTACTAATGCATACAATTCTTTATCATATGTGGGATAATTAACTACCGCAGAAGTAAATGTCTCAGAATGATAGCATATGGGTTTTCCATGTTGCATCAGCATTTCTCCCATGGAATAGTCACTAGCATCTATCTCAATCTCAAGTGGATGTTCAAGATCTATCAGTTCTAGTACTAGTGTTGTACTAATTTTCTCTTTTAAGGTGTCGAAGGCTTTCTGCTATTTTCCTCCCCACTTAAACACCTGTTTCAATCCTACTAAAGCATGTAATGAGCTGCAATAAAAGAAAAGTTAGCAATAAACTTTCTCCAGTGTTGTGCTGCCACTAGGAAACTCCTAACCTCTATAGCAGATTTGGGTTTAGGCCAGTTCACAATGACTTCAACCTTAGAGGGATCTATCTATCTTCAATGCATTGGATTTTTCAGGATCCTTTGCCTTTACAACCATTAGTAAAAATTGCTTACTTGAATTCACAATTCTTTTCATCTGCCCTGAATTTATGAGAGAATAATTACCTTTGAGTTTATGAGCTCTTACAATATATTCTATTCCATCTTTAGTGAGTTGATACTTATTCTCAGCTCTATAGAAAATAGCTTTCCTATCATACAAGTATGGACTTCCCAAAACAATACCACATATATCCAATGGAACTATATCTAATTCAGCCTCATTTACAAATGTTGATCCAATAGAAAACCTAAGTTTACATTGTCTCGTTACTTGTAGCTTTGTTTTATCACACACCCAACCTAATGGATATGGCTTATCATGAGGTTTTGTTTGTAATCCCAACTTCTTTACAATTGTTTCAAAAATCAAATTACTTGTGAAGTATCAATATTATTGTGCTTGAAAATTACTCTAATATGAAAAAGCTCATTTCTTTCCCTCTCATTATCTTCATTATCAATAGATTGTGCAGAATTACTTGTGGATGCTTTAGAATCTTTACCTTTAATACATGTGGCTATAACTATTGTTTCATTGCCTGAATCTGATCCCAAGTTCTGCTGAATAGCAACAACATTCTTTCTCTTCTTACCACTGAACTTCTTAGGTTTCCTTTCTGGATACAAAAACCAACACTATGTCTCATTGTGTCCTTCTTTCTTGCAATGAGTGCATGAAGGTTTATCCTTCTTTACATTGTTTGCATTCCTCTCCTTCCATTTCAGTTTCTTCTTTTCCTTGCTCTTGCTTAATATTTAGATGATCCCCCAACCTCTGGGTTTACATTCTTACCTCTAGCTTCTAGATGTGCGGCTTGAACTGATACATCATCTAAGCTAGTGGGATTAAACATGAGAATAGTATGCTTTAAATAGCTATGAAGACCATCTATATACTTCAATAAAGTCTCAAGTGAATCTAATGATATACCTAGAGTTAAAGCTCTCTTTCTGAATTCCTGAGTATAACTTTGTACACTTTGACCCTTCAATTGACGAAGAGTTTGCCAACTCATCATTGCCTACTGCATATAAGCTAAAGGATAGAATTGATTTTTGATAGAAGAAACAAATTCATTCCATATAGAAATGATTTTACCATGTTTTTGTAGATCAGCTTGTGTCTTGCCTTCCCACCATACTAGTGCAATTCCTCCAAGTTGAAGGCTAGCCAGCTGAATCTTCTTCCTTTCTGAATCAACATTCTATACACTGCAATATACATCAATTTGTCTTATCTAGTTATCCAGCTTTTCTACATTGAGTTCTCCATCATAAATTGGAAAATCAAAATTCACATCTAATTTGATTAAGGAAGTTTTCTTCTTCTTCTTAGAAGAGCTAGAATATGATGAGGATGACGAGGGTGATGATGGAGGAGATGGTGGAGGAGACATTTCCCCTTTCCCTTTACCTTCTGGAGGGGCAACTAGAAAAGGTTCCTCTGCTCCTTTGTATGGTTTAGGTGTTGAAGTGCTTTCACCTCGACCCTTTTTAAATTCTAGATACATCTCTTCCACCATGAGTTGGATTGTCTTAAAACTTTCTATAAATTGAGAGTCTGAGCCCAATGGAGCTTCTTCTTCCATTCTCCTCTGAGAATAGACTCTTCTAATATATGGATTAGTCTTAACAAGTTCTCCTTGTCCTAGTCTGAGCTTTAATCTACTTAGCGTTCAAAATGCAGCACAAGCTTGTCTAACATTAATAAAACCAAAGCCAAACACTCTGATACCACTTGATCTGAAAATGGATACTAAATCAAGAAGAAAATGTATTACGGACTCATGTGCAGGAAAATGCCTATATTACTTAGTGCAACGGATAAAAAATATTGCAAATAATATAGAGAATTAATAGTCAGAAACATAACAAACACACACATCAACATAGCAAATAATCAAGGATTTCACCAGACTTCCTAGCTATATCTCCTAGTCCAGCTTTCAGTTTCAACCTCTATATTAAGTCTTTAAGAACATATTATTACAAGAGTGAGATAAAAAACGAAGTCTCAACCAACAGTGACATCAAAGAGGGATCTGCTCGAAAACCTTGAGTCTAAAAGAGTGCACAGACTCTCCCTTTGTCTTGTTACTCTATTTGTCTGTTTCAATATGTCTTCTCTGTCTCAATCTATTTCCCCACTGACTATCTCTGTTCTGTCATTGGATGGCTTTTTAAGCCTAACAATGTTGTCTATTCATTTTCCTTTTCGGGCTCTCTGGCTTCTAGTCGTTTCCCTTCTTCTCTGGGCTCTCTAGCTCCCGTCGAGCATTCATGCACTCATTGTTGAAAAGCTTGGGGGCACAAGGCTACTAGCAGGATGAAATATTGGCAGGCATGGGTGGAACTCGCCATTTTTCCTTCCTCCAACAAAATCCTTAAACAATGCATTTTTGGTCTCCAAAGACAAATACAGAGAGAAAATAGAAAATCCAACAAAACACTTTCTATCGAACTTCAAATAATATCCAATCATGTCCATAATCCCTATTAGGTCTGGCCTTTATTACATGTCACAAGGCGTGGCTCTTTCATATGGTTGTGATCCCCTCCTCCGCCGATCGCCGATCATCGATATCGGCATATCGCATATCGCGAGGTCACTGGTCTCCTGTATTGTTGCACCAATCCACTCTGCAAATTGCTGATTGCCGATATCGGCGTATCGCATGTCAGCCCATCATAATGTTCTGGGTCCTTTCCCCTTCTGGTTATCTGTGATGCGATAATCGCAATTGCATATCGCAAGAGTCGCTAGCCTACGGTAAGTACTCCCTTCGATGATATTGTGACGCGATTCAATCTTGCTCTGTCATTGACCTGCGTGCTTGATCAACGGTTTATATGTCATCACTAATCGCAATCGCTTTGAGGCTGAGGTTTAATGTGTCATTGGCTTTTCCGATGCAATTTGATCTCATTCGTTAATCTTGTAGATCCAACGACTCTAGTGCATTGCTACTGCACTTCCACTTTCCTTTGGATTTTCAGGTTTTTCCACCATTTTTTCATTTACGCTATTAATTAATGAAGACATTAGACTTAGAGGTTTTTATACAAGATCCATTTTGGATCATTTTGGCATCAGCCTATGGAGCGTGGATTGAAGTCTCATCCAAAGTAGTTTGGGGGGATGCTGGAACCAAGTTTCTGCACCCTTGAGATGTTGGTTTATTCCAACTATACATGCCTTCACGCAAGTTTCTTATCCCTCTTCTCTTCTCTTTAGTACCTTCGTGAAGTGTTGCAATTGGCTTCCACGCAACCCTAACCAAGGGTTGATATGCTTTTGCACTGCTAGTGCAACGAACCGTGATATTTCCCAAACTAAGCTAAGTATCTTACTTGATGTATTAACAAATCTTAGTTAACTTCGTGTAAATGGATGCTCTTACTTGCGTTCACTTAACCAATACATTTACATACATTCACGCATCATATAAGCATTATCAGTGAAATTTATACCCAATATAATAGATGCATAAATAGGAAATAAAGATGCAAAAATTATAGAATACTTCTCTTTATTAATAATTCCAAATGATTACAGACTCGAATCGCCTTGCTCACTCAGCTGTAGGGGTCCACACACTCAGCTGCAGACATATAAGCCTCTGCCTGCAAAGCCTCTACCTACTCTATGACCCAAAACTTAGACTTCTACTTCTAGGCTATCTCCCATACAACATTACATCATTGATTCCTTCCTTTCTTCATCGATCTCTCTCTCTCTCTACTTAGAGCTTAGATCTATATATACAATCCCATGGTCCACAGACCATGGGTAGATATTTTACAACTGACATTACATTATCAAAATAAGGGCAGACAACCCTATGACTCTTTAACATCTATGCGCTCCATGACTACAAAATGCAGAGTCTTTACATTATGATTACAAAAATTGGACCAAAATATGGGCTTTAAGCCCCAAAACTGCCCTTGTGGGATCTCGCGCCCAACAGGCCTTGAATAGAAACATTGTGACTCACCCTCAAGCCACTCTATAGGTGCGGAGATCTTAGTGCAAAGACCTCCTAGCTCTGTTTGTATCACTGCAATGTTGGTAGCGCACTGAGCGATTTCCTACTGGACTCTTCCATATACTATTCAGTGATTACTGCTGAATTGCTACTTTGAATATTCTGATGAGCTACTTGCAGTTTTGTGAGCTTTCCTTCAATGGAAGCTATGATCGTGTAAGCCTCATCTATCCATGGTTGTAGGCGTGCTTTTAAGACTTCTTCCTTATGATGATCGACATCCACCTGTTCCTTAAGTGCCTTTGCCTCCTGCATCCATGCAAGCCTCTGTGTAAGGGAAAAGGTCTGCGCGATCCCTTTGACCTTGTTATACCTCTGTTGTAGGTCGCGTTCCTTTGTCTCTAGGCACTCTACATTTGGGTCCACCGGCAAGATTTTTAGGACCATTGCTACTATAACAACAGTGGTATGTTGTTCCCTGATCTCCAGTGGAGTTGAAGGCTGAGCCTTCAACTCAAGGAAAATTTTAGGGGCTAATATTCACCCAAGGACTAGTTTTCTATACCTTTTCCAGAAAAAAGATTCGCTAATTTTGATTTATTTGTAAAAATGACTCACCCAAATTTTATAGAATAAAATTATTTTACCCTAAAAATTGCCAAAACATTATATATATACTATATAAAAATATTATAAATTTG
>APFE030058605.1:28388-48877 GCA_000404065.3 Pinus taeda
GTCCTAGTACATCTATTGATAAGTTCCTGCAACCCTTTCACAACCTTACTATCGCATAGTAACTTCATACAGGTTTTGAGTAAAGTTGTCAACATAGAGGGGTCCATCTCCAGCTTCAATTTATCTTTTCTTTCTGAAGTGGAGGCCTCAACGAAGCTCTTCTTAGCTTCCATGAAGGTTTCCTAAGCCTGCTCCAAGTCGAACTTGACCTCTTTTGTCGGGGCTTTACGAACCCATGTACTATCTTCTGGCTATTTTCCCTTGTCATCCCTTGTTGTAATTCCACTCCAAAGCACTATATTTATGTTCAGGTCTTCCTCACACAACTCAGACATCATCATCTGTAGGTTCTGAGTCGAGGGAGGTAGTACTGCTCCTTTGTCACATATCCTGGCTATCAGCGTAGGTCAATCCTTTGTCTCATGATCAAACATCGTGTAATACTTGCACAACAAGCGTGTTGGATTAGTGCAATCATGGACATAGTGTCCTGGTCCTCCACAATTGTAGAAAATCAATTGTTCGTGACCTCTACCAGGTCCTCCTCAGCCTTGACCTCATCCACTCCCCTGAAATCCTATCGACGCCATCCTTGCATTCTGGTCCAAAGGCCACATTTTGGTCTGAACTCAGTAGGTGGGAGTTCTATCGATCATCAAGTCATATCTTCTACAGGTAAGCTCATCATGTCTGATTGATCTGGAAAAGTTGCAGAACAACTATTGTGGAGTGTGCACATACTTCTATAACAAGTGGCAATTATCCATGACATGTTTTTTGGCTATTTGATAGATAGTGCACCATAAAGCAGGCACCATGATAGGTCCTGATTGAGCTTCCAGCCTTAAAGGAATCAATCCTCCTTCTGCAAGGTAATTTGTAAATACCAAAAAGTGGTATTTGTTGTGACCATGACTCTTGCATTTCATACACCATACTTCTTCACATACCTCTAGCCAAACCATCCTATCCTGCTTCAAGATTTGCATCTCAAGGCATAGATTCTTCAACTGTGATGGATCTACTAAAATCTTAGATTAGGATCCTACATCAGGGTCTCATGTAGTCTCATGGAAATCTCCAAGGCCTCTACCTGAGTTGTTATCTTCTGCTACGATAGCGCACTCCTTAAATGTGGTAGTAGCGAAGCCACAAACCACTCGGGATGTTGTCCATCTGTCAAATTCATGTTGGCTTTGCAAATTGTACATTTCAACCTCTGATCTAGTTCCCAAGACATTTCACCTAGAATCATCATGATCTTTTTTAATCCCACAATTGACTGTGCTTTAGATTTAGGCTTGCTAAATTCCCTATTGAATGCTACTTGGATGCCTACTACTCTAGCATTCGGGTTATTGCTGGAATACTTAATATAGTAGGTTAGCACGCGATCTTATAAAGCACTAACTAGTGTTATCTTCTTTATGTTGTCATCTGTAACACCTTGATCTTCCCATACAACCCTCACAATGAACCATAATTGGTCCGAGTCCTCATTTTCGAAGCCTTTGAACAAAGGAAACTTCACTGTGTTTTCCATATTGAATCACGATGGTAGTGGAGGTGGTACGGGTGAAGTTGGAGGAAATGGTGGTGAAGATGGAGGTGGTGTGGGCAGAGGTGGTCTTCGCGGAGATCCTTGTCTTATCAATTGAATAGCACTTCGTGGAGAGACCTTCTCTATCCCCTCTTCATCCCTTTGTGGTGGTGAAATCAAGGGGCTATACTCCGGACCCTTATTTCCTTTATCTCTGTAGCTTTTTCAACTTTGCGTAGTCTTGAAAATCATGGTAATTGCATAACCCCTTTTTCGCACAACAACATTTTAATCCAAGTATTCAAAGATTTTACGTACTTACCTTGTGGTCCTTTGAAAAAGCGTCGCTCTGCCTCACTATAGCTGACTAAGGTGTCGACCGTGAACTCAGTAACAAATCCTCCTATAATGTGATCGAGCCAATTATCGATAGTGCACACGATCTTATCCTCTGATGATTCCAATCTTCACACTAGATCTGGGGTCTACGCAATAGAACCGTGAAGTTTCCACCTCCCTTGGCTATCTTCTAGCTTCGCGATCCACTCATATAGCTCAGTAGGGAAAGAGGCAAAAAGGATTTCATGGATCTCCGTATACAAGTATTGGTCCAACCACTATTCTTTTAATAGTCATGGGTTTTTGTTCTCCTGTGCCATGAACTCTTGAATCCTTCTATCCAACTAGCCTTTGATTTCTTTCTTAGTTGGGTTCCAGTGATATGACATCACACAACTCTCATGCAGATTTTGGTCTTGGCAATGGAACCATTTTTTGGCTTGTAGGGGCCTGATCTAGGTTCAATGTTGGTTAGCCAAACAAATCCCTAGACTATTGGCCCTTTCAGCATCAGTCTGCAGAGTGTGGACTGAAGTCTCACCCGAAGCAGTATGGGGGGATGCTAGAACTAAGTTTCCACACCTTTGAGATGGTTGTGATGTCATTTTATTCCAACTATACCTGCCTTCACATAGGTTGCTTGTCCCTCTGCTCTTCCCTTCAGTACCTTTGCGAAGTGTTACAATCGGCTTCTGCACAGCCCTAACCAAGGGTTGATATGCTTTCGCGCTACTAGGGAAACAAACTGTGATATTTCCTAAACTACGCTAAGTATCTTACTTGATTTATTAACAAATATTAGTTAGCTTCACGTAAACAGATGCTCTTACTTGTGTTCACTTAACCAATACATTTACATACATTCACGCATCATATAAGCATTGTAAGTGAAATTTATACCCAATATAAAATTTTCATAAACAAGAAATAAAGACGTAGAAACTATAGAATACTTCTCTTTATTGATAATTCTAGATGATTACAGACTCGACTCATTGTGCACACTTAGCTGCAGGGGTCAGTGCACTCAACTGTAGACTTCTAGGCCTCTGCGCACTCAGCTGTAGAGCCTCTACCTATGCTACGACCCAAATTTAGACTTCTACTTCAAATCTATCTCTGATACATCATTCCATCATTGATTCCTTCCTTTCTTCATCGATCTCTCTATCTACTTATAGCTTAGCTCTATTTATACAATCCCATGGTCCGCGGCCCATGGGTAGATCTTTTACAACCAACATTACATTACAAAATAAGGGCGGATAAACCTATGACTCTTTAACATCTACGTGCTTCGTGACCATAAAATTTGGAGTCTTTACATTAGGATTACAAAAATTGGATCAAAATATGGGCTTTAAGCCCAAAAACTACCCTTAGGGGATCCCGCGCCCAACAATGTGATCGTTAGATTTCAAATGCCCCTTAGGTTAATTGAGTACATTTTAGAGTTTATCTTGAAATTATGTCTTTGTTTTTAGGCCTTATCGATGTGACTCAAGAAAACCTATATACAGTTAAATGAGACAAGACCCTTTCAATTCGATGAATTTTCTACACTAATGAGAGTAGAAAACACACTCAAATTCAACAAAACAAGCAATTGAAAGCAAAAAGACTTTTTCACTATTTCTCCTTTTGAAATTTTTTTTTTATGAAAAATACTCTTTCCAATTCCTAACTTTCCTATCAAATTCACTTCAAATAGTCCTTTCACTAGTAAAAAGAATTCATTTATTTTCCAATGCAAGTGACGATGTAACTCTAGCTTTCAATGATACTAACTAATGTAACATATTGATTTGGAAAACTAGAATTATATATTCTTCAATGAAATGATGGAATGAATCTTTCACAAACACTTCAATGAAATATTCCCAACATAATCAATCACAAGCAAACACAAAGCACAAAAGAGAATTCCTTTCAAAACTAATGAAGAAAATATTGAACCGAAAACAATATGGGAAATGTGATCTATGCCTAAAAAGAGACGCTCAAACACTAAACAAAACTTTTCAAACTTGTTAAATGGAAATCAAAGCAACAAAATGACTAATCAAACGAAATGCAAGGAGCAAATTCAACTATCGACTTGACTTTCTGAGTAGGCAAACAAGTGAATGGGTGACGACCTAGATGCCCTAGGGTTATACACCATCCAAGAACTCAAGAAACCAAGTGAAGAAAATGCAAATCAGCCAATCATACAGACCAGGCTAATAGAGCTTTCCAGCGAGGGAGAACAAAGTCAAAGGAAGCTGAGAGACATAAATCAGAAGGGCAATACTCACTGGCTATGATATAGGGTAAACCTTGATCTTCACCTACATGAATCAGCACGACTTCCTAACTAACAACACAAGCCAAAAGGGGGTAAGCATGATTGTTTTTGAGAAAATCGTGATGATCGGTGCGATTGTTAGAAAAATAAATGCATTGACCAAGGTGTTAGCACCTAAATCCGCCTCAGGCTGAAGGAAGGCAAAATTCAGGGTAACCACAAACCACGCTCAGTCTGGTAGCTAGCCCTACCAGAACAAGAGAGGGCTCTCTCCAGGTCACACTCAGTGAATAGATGAACGAGAAGGACTGAGATGACTTTCAAACGAACTATTTATCTTAGGCTGGTAAATGAAAATGAAAATAATGAATGATTTGGTGAATGACTATGTTTCTGGGATGTTATGGGACCACTCGACTTCAATGAACAGAGAATTTAACATGAAGGTACAAATTATTTCATGAGGCAAGGTAGGCTTAAAGCATAGCAATTTAGTTTTGAAGTATGGTGGAATGGAAAGATTGATTAAGAAGTTGAAAAGGGCATGGGCGACATGAATCCTTTTCAAATAGAAGAATGAACACTGTATATGAAATTTTCCCACAGGTAGAGAAACAGAGTTGAATTCTACCTGATCTCACTTGAAAAATTTCACTAGAAATGGATACAAATGAAACTATGGAACATAACAAAGAAATGGAGAGATTGATCAAGAAGTTGAAAAGGGCATGGACAACATGAATCATTTTCAACAGAAGAATGAAACACTGCACATGAAATTTTCCCACATGTAGAGAAATAGAATTGAATTCTACCTGATCTCACTCGAAAAATTTCACTAGAAATGAATGCGAAATGGAATAAAAAACATAACAAGATACATATGAAACATAAGAGAAACACTTGCTATACTCACAACCACAGGAATCTCATTAAACAGAGCTACTGCCTTTCATTAATTCTCTATAAAAATATACAATGCAGAAACAAAGTTTCTTTCCCACAGTCTCCCAGAAGTTACAAGCCAACCCACCATTTGCAAATAACTTGCATACAATATATAGAATGCATGAGGAAGAGATAGAACGCCCAAAGGTTGGGGAGTTACTCAAATCATTTCGAAATGGAGATGGAGAGCCAACCATCAGCTACAGGTGCAGCGCTCTCAAGCATGACATTTGGCTGGGTTGACCCTTTGCATTCTTTTCCCACTTGGATAGAGGCCAATCTGGAGAAAAAACATTTTAAATGCTGCCTTTGGTGCTAAAAACCTGAAGTGTAGATGAGCGGGCCCACTTGGAGAAGTCGCGAACCGAAATTTCGCGAAACGGGAGCAAACTGGGCAAAATTTCCTCTGTGGACGTGCGCTTTTCTCTGTGCGTCGCGCTATTTTGGGCCTGTTTTGGGGCACTTTCAGGTATCCATAATGTGCCCAAGTGGGCTTGTTGGAAAGATTGGCCTGTTTACTTTCTAACCCCACTAGAATTTCTGAATTTGAAGCTCATTTTCCCCTCCAAATCTTCATTCTCCCAAGACTACTTTCTATGTGTCCAAAAAGTGGCAGAAAGGCCATTTTTGGGTGTTTTTTGACCTTTAGGAGACCCAAAACTTATCAAAATTTCTAGCCCAGACACCAGTAGATGTATTTTTTGATGCTGAATCCAAAAATGCAAACCTTTTCTCGATTGGAGTGCTAGAATTTTAGCGTCGCGCAGGGTGCGCGACGCACAGGGAGGAATTCCCTGTTTTTTGTCCAAAAAATTTTCAAAATTTCAAAATGTGCTCCAAATTTCTTGAAATTTGGTCTGGAGCTTCTTCATTAAGTGTTAATGGTGGGCCAAGGATTGCCTCTATCAATATCCGGAGTCGATCATGCTCTTTTTTCCTCTTTTTCCTTTTTGATGCCTTCTTTAGGTTTGCCTTCAAATTCCTTATTCGTGCCTTGCAAACTTTGTTCCGTGCCCAATAGTGGTTTTTCATGTTCCTGAGCATGTCCCTATCCTTGTGTGCTTTCATCAATAGCTTCTCTAAGTGGATGTGGATCCTCTCAAGCCAAATCACTCAATCAACCTCTATCTCTTGCTGCATAGGTGTCTTCTCATTTAGGCTTCTTTGCGCAGCCTGCTGGTCTTCACAAATGTTTTGCGGCTCCATGATCTCATGCTGGTCCTCAGGCTGCTTGTTTCTCTGCTCCAAACACTTGATGATCCATTTGCCCCTCTCCACATTTGCATCATCATTCTGAATGAGGATGAAATCGGCCTCCTGTTCACCTGATGGCCGCTCATCATGCATAGGTTTCTTGTCCTTGTCCTGAATTGCTTTGAGGGGAGCATTAGCAAGCAAATCCAACTTAACCTTCTCTTTTTTCCTGATTAGGGTTTCCTGGAGTATTTTCTTCAACTGCTTGATTTTGACTTTGGAGACCTGATTCCTTGTGTAGCAATGAGTAGCCATGCATCTGTGAAATTTGTTATCTCTTTTGGCCTTCTTAAGAAGATTGTTCAAATGGAAATTTACTTTGTCAAGAAAAAACTCCCTATTTTCATTTATTTCTCCTGTGGGCCTGTTCTCTTGAAGCTGTTTCACTATGGGTATCCTCCTCATATTTTGATGAAACCTCGGATGCCATGGCTGCTATTTTAAAAGTTGAATTTGGGTTGCCCTTTGATTTAAATGAAGCTAGAAGTTACTTTGACAATTTGCCACCAAGGGGACAATTTAATAGGGAGCATTAGGATGGGGATAATATAATGGGAATAGGGATTTATAGGAGAATTTTGTTTAGGGATATGCAAGGGTTTTTGGGGTATTTTGATAGGGTAGGGTTTAGGTTTTTAGCAAGGTAGGGTTTTAGGGTTTGTAAGGTAGGGTTTGTGTTTAATGAGCAATAGGAGGAGGGGAAGGGAGTATGATCTTGGTAATGTTAGGGTAATGATTATGGGGACAATGGCATAGGGAAATAAGGAGTAGGGGTAGGGTAGGAAAAACACCTTGGCAGAAATATCACTGTAGCACAAACCCTAGCATCCATGGTTTTCTTGGTGTCCTTTTTGTGGTTTCTTTAAGAGTTTTGTTTCATTTCAATCATGGGCACAAAAACCACCATATCGTTATCCAATTTGATGAACAAGTAATGTTATAGAACCTAACTTGCAATTTTATGGGCTTCACAAGAAATTTGAGGCAATTTGGCACAATTTCAGGCCTTTTTTCTCTGCGTGCCGCGCTCTCTGTGTGCGTCGCGCCAGTGTAAATTTTACACTGGAAACTCTCTCCCAGTGCGTCGCGCTCTCTCTGTGCGTCGCGCTATTTCTAGGAAAATGTTGGAGGCCTTCCCGGTGTCCAAATTGGGTGCAGGATAGCTCGTTGGAAAGGTATTGGAGTATACTTTCTAACCCAACTACAATGCTTAATTTTGAGTTAATTTTCCCTGTTAAAAATCAAATCTCCCAAGACTGATCAAAATGTGCCCAGTGAGGCTGCCTCAAGGCAGAGTGCTGTTACAGTCAACTTTTGAAAGCCTTCCTCAACTCCAAATTTAGCTCAAGATAGCTAATTGGAAATATATTTGTGTCTATTTATCATTTAGCTCATCAAGCAAGTCATTTGGTCAACTAAGCTAGGAGAAAATTTTATTTTCCCAAGGTCACTTCAGAGGTGCATCAATTCTCCCGAGGCAACTATATTTTTGAGCTTTCTCAAAAAGCATGACACATGTGTAAAAAGTGAAGGAGGTTTTTCTTCCTTGGCATGTTTTGGACCAAAATGTCTCTCATTTTTCCCAAATTCATCTTTCCTTGCTCAGAAACATCATTTGAGTGAAATCTACCCCGATGTGTGGAACAAGAGATTTGTCGAAATGAAGTGAAATGAAGGGGATAGGCAACTTCTAGATTCTTGAGGGAAATTTGGGAGGTAGGGAGGGATGTTAGGAAGTAGGGGAAAGTGGAATCTCTGAAATTGAGTGAGGGAAAGGGGTCCAAAAGGGAAAAACACAGGTCCAACCTAGAAAATTGCCAGGTTGTAGCAAGAAACTAGGGTTTGTGCAAAAATGAGAAATTTGGGGGATCTCAGTGATGGGAAGTGTTTTATAAGGTACTTTAAGGATAGTGGAAGGTGTATGAATATCAAGATACAAGTTTTTCTGATGATTTGACCATCCAAGAGAAATTAGCTTCAAAACCCTAGGAGAGGGAAATGAATGTTGCCATGGGCGCAATTGAAACATGAACAAGGTGTAAAATGACCCAGTGGGACTTGACATGATAATGAAAACTCTCTGAATGATGGTACACTCAGCTGAATGGTGATTTGGAAAACTTTGACAAGGGTAAAATCAAACCCTAGACCTAATGCCTAGTGACCAAATTTTGCTTGAAGACTCACTGAAATGACAAAATTTGATCTTGACACCTTAAAATCACTTTGTAAGAGCATGTTTGATCACTGGAGGAAGGCTGCAAAGACTGACACTAACACAAGGATTCAAGAAAAAAAACAAAAAATTTCAAAGGCTAAGACCAGACTTGACACTATAAATTTCAGGCTTAAAGCAGTAAACCAAGCAAAGCATAGAACACTAAAGGGAAATGGTGATACTAGAAAAGTTCACAGAAAGCCATAAAATGACAATAAATCAAATAGAAGGATTGGCTCCCCAGTATGGTCACCAATTTTTGGTGCAGGTAAATTCTCAATGCGAACACAAACAATTCCTCTAGCCTAAGAGAGCAAGTCTAGCCACAAATAAACAATCTATGGAAAATCTCCTTAAACTAGAATCAACTAAGAGGGCCTACCTCTTAGAATACTATTTCGCTTGGTGATGATCTTACTTCCTCACTTGAGCTATCTTCCATTTCCTTCCTTCAAATACCTGAAACAAGAAAACAAAAACAACAACAAATGTGATAGCATAAAATATTGTATTCAACGTACTTAATAGGTCAAGGAACATTAAGCCATAAAGATGTAAAATGACACTTCATGTAGGAAATCAATCAATAGTTGCATTTATATAAATCAGAAAGATATTACAACCGGTGCCTTGACGTTGCTGGTCTCCTCCGACGTATCTGGGTTCCCACACTTCTACTAGCACTTCATGGATAACCCCAACAATGGAATTTTTAAGGCCTCTTTCCCTCTAGTCTCAAACCAAACCAAAATTACACTATTCCCCCTCAAACATACACTAGAAAGCTACAAGCTATAGATGAGTTGTTGGTTATTCAAACTTGCTCCAAAAATCCAACTAACTTTTTCTTGGTAAAAAGAGAGGTTTATATAGCTTGCATGGATGGGAGATGGTTCCTCTCATTATGGGAAAAGGTATTATCTCTTAAGGTTGTTCCATCCTAATAGGGGAAAGAAGCCTAAACTAATTTCCCCGGCTCTAACAGGCCCAACCATCTACTAGACTTCTGTTACGAAGCTTCTAGACATGGAAGCTTCAACTCCTTATTTAAAAAACCTTCCAAAGGAGGATCGATGCAACCGGAAAAGGGCTCAATCGCTCTGATCGGTGTGAGGGATATCTTTAACCTATATAAATCAACGCAAGAAAAAAACTGCTTAGTAGTGCCAGTCTTGTAAACTGGGATATAAGAAAGATTCTTAGGAAATGGTGTAAAGGGGAATTATTATGGTCATGAAGAGGGTCATACTGGGAGTTTCTTCATGATGGGAAAGAATGTTGGGTACATTGTACAAGTCCTCCAAGAGCGTAGACGGGGAGTATAGGGGCAGTGACAAGATTTTGTGTAACAAGGGGTTTTTCCCTGGCTTAGAGCCTAATTTTTGTGTCCATTATCTTTACTATTTTCGCTCTTGATAATCATTTGATGAGAAGATATAATAAAGAAACATAAGAAGATATATTAAAGTTTACAAGTAATTATTAGGTTAAGGAGAAATTGAATTAATAGTTTCCCTACTATATTCTCCAACACAGTATCAGAGCTAAGGTGAAAAAGAGAGGGTAGATGGATGATCATCTTGAATGGTTTTCTTGTCAAGGGAATCATTTGAAAAAGGACACAAGGGAAAGAAGAAGAATATCTATTGGCCTAGAAGGAAGATTACTACATCAATCTCTCATTAAATAAGACCTCATCATCAATCTCTCATTGAAAGAATGAAGGACAAGTTCTTATTGGATATTCTCTAATACATCATCTTGGAAAAGAAGAAGCATCAAGGAATATTGGGACCATCATTTAATATTTGAAGTTGTTTGAAGACACCATTTTCGAATTCATCCTAGAAGTCACCATTCAAGGGCATCATTGAAGTTTTCTTGAAGCTATTGAAAACATCAAGACAATTGGAGACATCATCAAGAAGGATAATTTTTGGTTGACAAGTAAGTATCATATCGTTTTCTATGTCTCAATATATAGATCATATACCTACTTTCTACAAGGAAAGAAACAATCTCATTGGATCAACAAACTTCCTTGCATGGAAGAAGAGGATAGACTTAACACTCATAGAAAATGAAGTCATGAAAGATGTCCTTGCTGAAGTGGTTGTACCAGACAAAGAGAAGACTCAAGAGTTAGAAAAATACGAGGGAGAAGTAAGAGCACAAAGGATCATTGTTGTATCAATTAAAGATCATCTAGTTCCATTTTTTGTTTATTTGAAGACATCCAAGGCTATGTATGATAAGTTGGTAAAGTTTTACTCTATTAGCAAATTAAGTCAAAAGTTTTCCTTGAGGAATCAACTATATGGAATAAGGGAATCAAAGGATGAAGATGTGGAAACTTATCTCATGAATATTTCACAAATAAGAGACCAATTGCAAGGGCTTGGGGAAACTATTTACCATTTTGAAATAACCATTCTTCTATTAAATGTGTTGTCACCTAATTAGAGCAGTTTTGCAACAAGCATCTACTCAAAGAAGGACACTACACCCTCTGAGGATTTTTGGGCTCAATGTAACATGGAAGAATTGAGGATAAAGGAACTAAATCAAATGAAATGTATCAAATTATTGGCTTGAGGGGCTTAGTCCCAAGTTTGGAGTTAGTTGCGCTAACTAACAAAACCCTTTATCACCGACCCTTTCGGCAATGATCAGATTATGCAAACCATAGTCTCACCCAAGGATATATTAGGGGATGTTGGAACTAGGTTTCCACATCCAATAGGACTATGGAGTGTGGATCTTGACTTAGTCTGACTCACATAAGATCTATTACTCTGCTATGCGATCTTACTTAATATTACACCAAATCCAATCTATTCATACAAAAAGACTACTTCGCAGATCTAAAACTATATCTACTATGCATAAATCAATGGACCTTAATAGTAATTAACTATAACATCATTCATATATTATTTTGATCTTATCTTTTATTTTGCAGCGAAAAAGTAAATAGTAATTGCATAAAGTAAAGTACAAAATCTGAGTACACAGGTCTGCCTTCAAAATCTTCTTTATTATTTTCAGATCTGAAAAATTACAATCCTTCTTACCGTGCACAGACAATTATAGACTTGTTTAGAGAATTTTCGGTGAAATCACATCATTAATCATTTGTCGACGCATTTCGAACCAACTAGTGTGGTTCATCGTCAAGACAAGTTGAAGATACAGATCCAGTTTTGCGTGTTAAATAGTCTAAGCAGAGACTCCAATGGCTAAAAAGACTAACGGCTACTTTTCGACTCAAGGACCCCAGTCAAACCTCCTTTAACTAATTTAATATTAATTTACTATTATATTTATGGAGCTAAGTTAACCAGGTAAAAAATAAAACAGATCAATGGTTAGTTATTAAAATGAATCCATTTATTTATTAAATTATTATTCATATATATATATTATATATATAAATATATATATTATATTTTTTAAAACTAATATCCTACAATAAACTAATATTGAAGGTTTAGTAATTAAAATATTTATATAATTCATATAAAATATTAGATGAAATATATTGATATTTAAAACTAGGTAAATTAAAATAGATCAATGTTAGATACAAAACTAAATCATTATTTATTTAAAATATTAAAATATATATATTAATATTTTCAATACCTAACATTCTAATATATTTATTTAATGTTAGTATTAAATATTATAAATATCTATATAAATAATAATAAAATATATAAAAACTATATAAAAAAAAATTCTTACTTTTTATTAAGGAGTTAAAATTACTAAACTAACAAACAAATTAAATAAATAAAAATTTAAATAAAAAAGAAAAACGAAAAAAAATAATATTGATTAGTTACTTTATTTCGAAAATACATATTTTATTTATTAATTAATTATAAATATATTTATAAAAATAGCAATAGGTTGTTAAAAATCTTAGGCTAATACGAAGATAAATAAATACCTTACATTCTAAGGACCGTTCAAGATATTTTTAATTATTCGCTTACTAAATAAAATATATATATTATGCTTAATATTCCTAGGTTGCCAATAACATATATATAAATAAAACAATTTTAATGGTAGGTTTACAACTAAATTAAATAATCTGCGAATATAAAGGGAATAGAGGGGATTAGATTATACCATTAGGGTGATAATTAAAAGGGGGAACAAATCAAATCAAGAGAAACAGGAAAATAATTTAACAAACCAATGGAAACAACCCCTAAGGGAAGGAAACAAGAAACACTGAGATCTTACCAAGAAGGGACTGCAGAGGCTAGGAAGACAGGGTTGGGACCCAGCAGCTGTTGATCTTCCAGCCATCATCCATATTAATATTTTTCGGCCTTTTTTCAATCTCCAGGGCCTCTCTAAATTTGCGATGGTGAAAATGAGCAACCTTAGCAATGACTTGAGTCTCTTCGATATACACATGATGCATCGTCTTCTCGGCATGTTCAGCCAGGGCTGAGGATTTGGTCCTACCATGCCTCAAGTCAGCTGAATGCTCGCTAATCCTCTGATTGATAGAGCGACCTGTCTCACCAATATATAGAATCCCACAAGAACAAGGAATGACATAAACGCCCTTCATGTCTTTAGGGTCAATAGGATCTTTCACAGACCTGAGGGAGCTACGGATAGTATTAAGAGGTCTAAAAGTTGTGGGTACATCAAACTTTCTCAGAATCCTCGCAATCCTATCCATGGTCCCTTGGATATAAGGAAGGTTAACCCCCATGGCACGATCATTGGAATCCCTACGGATTGACGACTCCTTCTTAGCCTTGAGGAAGTCCTTTTGACCCAGGTGTCTCTTGTAACCATTTTTCACAAAGACATCTAGGAGATGAGCCTTCTCCCTTTCCAAGCTCTCTTCATCAGAGATTCTAACAACACAGGTGGCAAGTGTGCTTAGAACCCCTAACTTTTGAGCTGGGAAATGATGGGAAGAAGCATGCAAGTACTACTCAGTATGCGTCTTCTTCCTAAACACTTGATGAGAAAAGGAACCATCCACTTTCTTAGAGATGAGAACATCCAAGAACGGAAGACAACCATTGTCTTCTTTTTCCATTGTGAATTTAATGGCGGCGGATTAGTTATTAAGATGATTGAAGAAATGATCCAGCTCATCAGGACCATGAGACCAGACAACACCAGTGTCATCAACGAATCTTTTCCAAAGCTTCGGAAGGAGACGAGAGGAGGCCAAAGTGTTAGACTCAAAATCCTCCATAAAGAGATTAGCGACTATCGAGGACAAGGGGGAGCCCATGGCAACCCCACAATGGTTGTCTTCCATTCTTGGATGTTCTCATCTCTAAGAAAGTGGATGGTTCCTTTTCTCATCAAGTGTTTATGAAGAAGACGCATACTGAGTAGTACTTGCATGCTTCTTCCCATCATTTCCCAACTCAAAAGTTAGGGGTTCTAAGCACACTTGCCACCCGTGCTGTTAGAATCTCTGATGAAGAGAGCTTGGAAAGGGAGAAGGCTCATCTCCTAGATGTCTTTGTGAAAAATGGTTACAAGAGACACCTGGGTCAAAATGCCTTCCTCAAGGCTAAGAAGGAGCCGTCAATCCGTAGGGATTCCAATGATCGTGCCATGGGGGTTAACCTTCCTTATATCCAAGGGACCACGGATAGGATTGCGAGGATTCTGAGAAAGTTTGATGTACCCGCAACTTTTAGACCTCTTAATACTATCCGTAGCTCCCTCAGGTCTGTGAAAGATCCTATTGACCCTAAAGACATGAAGGGCGTTTATGTCATTCCTTGTTCTTGTGGGATTCCATATATTGGTGAGACAGGTTGCTCTATCAATCAGAGGATTAGCAAGCATTCAGCTGACTTGAGGCATGGTAGGACCAAATCCTCAGCCCTGGCTGAACATGCCGAGAAGACAATGCATCATGTGTGTATCGAAGAGACTCAAGTCATTGCTAAGGTTGCTCATTTTCACCATTGCAAGTTTAGAGAGGCCCTGGAGATTGAAAAAAGGCAGAAAAATCTTAATAGGGATGATGGCTGGAAGATCAGCAGCTGCTGGGTCCCAGCCCTGTCTTCCTAGCCTCTGCAGTCCCTTCTTGGTAAGATCTCAGTGTTTCTTGTTTCCTTCCCTTAGGGGTTGTTTCCCTTGGTTTGTTAAATTATTTTCCTGTTTCTCTTGATTTGATTTGTTCCCCCTTTTAATTATCACCCTAATGGTATAATCTAATCCCCTCTATTCCCTTTATATTCGCAGATTATTTAATTTAGTTGTAAACCTACCATTAAAATTGTTTTATTTATATATATGTTATTGGCAACCTAGGAATATTAAGCATAATATATATATTTTATTTAGTAAGCGAATAATTAAAAATATCTTGAACGGTCCTTAGAATGTAAGGTATTTATTTATCTTCGTATTAGCCTAAGATTTTTAACAACCTATTGCTATTTTTATAAATATATTTATAATTAATTAATAAATAAAATATGTATTTTCGAAATAAAGTAACTAATCAATATTATTTTTTTCATTTAATTTATTTTTTATTTATTTAATTTGTTTGTAAGTTTCTAAGTAAAATTTAAACTAACCTTAATAAAGTAAGAATTTTTTTTTTTTTTTTATATAGTTTTTATTATATATTTTTATCTATTAATTTATAAATATAATATATTTTATAACTTAAACTTAATAAATATTAATGTAGAATGTAGGTATTGGAAATATTATATATATATATATATATATATATATATATATATATACTATAATATTTAATAAATAAATGTTTAGTTTTGATATCAACCATGATCTATTTATTTTACCCTCATTTATATATATATTTTCATCTAATATTTATATGATAATATAATAAAAATATTTTAATAACTAAACATCAAATTATAGTATTAATAGAATATAGGTTTTAAATATAATATATATATATATAATATATCTAATATAAATAATATATATATATATATATTAACATCAAATATAGTAATTATTAGAATATTAGGTTTAAAAATATATATATAATATATATATAATATATATAATATATATATATATATATATATATATATATATATAATATTTATTTTTAGATATATATATATATAAATTTAATAATAATGAATTAATAATTTAAATAAATAAATGGATTAATTTTAATAACTAACCATTGATCTGTTTTATTTTTTACCTGGTTAACTTAGCTCCATAAATATAATAGTAAATTAATATTAAATTAGTTAAAGGAAGTTTGACTGGGGTCCTTGAGTCGAAAAGTAGTCGTTAGTCTTTTTAGCCGTTGGAATCTCCGCTTAGACTATTTAACACGCAAAACTGGATCTGTATCTTCAACTTGTCCTGACGATGAACCACACTAGTTGGTTCGAAATGCGTCGACAAATGATTAATGATGTGATTTCGCCGAAAATTCTCTAAACAATTGTTATGGATCACAGAAGTCTAAATTCCTTGATAATTATAGACTTACCAAGGTCTCTGTCCACGCAGCTATAGGAGCCTTCCCCTTCGCTCTAACATAGAAAGATATGATAATTATAGACTCAAAACATCAAATCATATCCATCATATCCATTGCCTTTAACTTACTAAGAAAACCCTTTATATATCTTTTTCTCTTACAATACCATGGTCCGCAAACCATGTGCAAAGCTCAAAACATACAAATTGATCCCATCCTTTTACAAAATAAGGGAATTTGACCTACCCTAAAGACCATATGACTCCTAAATAACTGCACGAAGCACACTCCACTCCTTAAAATTCAAGCTCTTTAAAAAACTTTGATCTACGGGGACCCTACCCAACAGGCCCCGAACACAAAGATGTGACTCATCCCAAGCCACTCAGCTAGTATGTCCTGAATCTTCACTTTGAGACCATTGTATGTGTCCTTCAAAGGTTGAAGTGTCTCTGCGCATTGTGTGGTGGTCTTTTGTACTTCCTCTATCATCTTTTCTGTCATCATCCCTATTGTCTCCAGTCTGATGGTTCTTTATGTCTTCCTTGTGATCTTCCATTTTCTCTCCACTATTTGTGAGACTTCATTGGCTTCAACAGCCCATGGCTGAATCCACACTAAAATTATCTACTCATTTCGCTGCATCTCATCTATCTATCACTGCAAAAACTTTCCCTCTTGGAGACGGGAAAACCATTGCATAGGTGTTAGGGTCCGTTTCATCACTTTGATTGCATTAAACTATTGTTGTGTATCACATATCTCTACTTCCATATTTTGTGCATGTGGCTCCTCCTGCAGCTAGACCCAAATCTCCATAGTGTCTTCGAATATCTTGCTACAGTAGTCCTTGACTGTAGTAGCTATATTTTCCATAGCAGCCTTGATATCTACTATGCACTGCTTGCGAATCTTTGGTGAAGTTGTCGACTGTAGCCTCATCTGCAACTCCACGATACGCATTTCCAACTTGAATTTTACTTTGTTGGTATCCACCTTTGATTATTTTACTGTTGCTGCAAGCTTCTGAAGATTCTCTTTGAGTGTTGCCTTTATTTGGATCTGGAGCTCCGGTAGCTCGTTGCAAGATTTGGTAATTGCCTCTTCTAGATGTTGCATGTGCACAACTGCCTCATCACGATCCTTGATGGCCTGATTCTTGTCCTCAAACATATGTCGATTATCATTTTTAACTTCTTTAATTACCAACAGAGCATGCTTCTCCTGCACCTTTAGCTCATCGGTGACTCCCGGATGTAACTCGTGCAAGGTCTGAATAGGGTGCACCACAAGATTGATATCCAGATTTTTCTAATGTTGTGTGCCCTCCCGATCTTTAGCAGTCTCAAAATGTAGAGCGTCTCCTGGTAGTTGCACAGTCTAAATCTCGGATGTGATTATTATCTATGCACTGCTTGCAGTTGTGCATTATGGTGTCACACTCACTTGAGCCATCATTGCCTGAGCCACGCTTGCTTGAACTTCGTTTCCCTGAACCTGCTATTCCTTGAGGCCCTGTTGGACCACTGTCAAAATTGATTTATATTGGTCTTCAATGTTCCCCCATATGTTCTCTGTCATAGCTTAGACTATGTCTCCAATCTTGTCGATGTCCCCCTTAGTGAGGACCACTCGTTCTACACCAGCATATTTGTCTGCCTTGTGCTTCTTTTGCATGCCTCCAACACTAGGTTTTTTCCTCTTAACTATGAATGGGGAATCTACCTCCTTAGTGTCAATGAAAGGGTCTTCACCACCCTAATCACCGCCTTCAGTGACCTATTCCTCCTGCCTGACAAAAGAACCATTTGTTTGCTTGAGGGGCTTAGACCTAGGTTCAGAGCTAGGAAAATTTTAAGGATGGAAAATTTTCTTGAAGTTTAAAACCATTGGAAAATCTCACTAATCCCTAATATGAAATCTATAAAAAATTTATTGATATATTTGTGAAATTATTCAAATTTATAATGATTTTATATATAGTCTCTATATAATGTTGGAGATTTTTAAGGTAAAATAATTTTATATTCTAAAATTTGGGCGGATTGTCTTTTATAAAATTGGAAATTGGAGAATCTTTTTTGTGGAAAAATCATGGAAAATTAGCCCACTGGGTGAACATTAGCCGCTAAAATTTTCCATGGAACTTCAGAGTTAGCTACATTAACCAACAAAACTCTTTATCACTGACCCTTTCGGCAACGATCTACTTGCATAGACCGTATTCTCACCCCTGGCGATATTGGGAAATGCAGGAACTAGATTTCCACATCCAGAAGGATTATGGAGAGTGGATCTTGATGTAGTCTGACTCACCTACAGATCTATTACTACACTATGTGATCTTCCTTAATATTATACCGAATCTGATCTATTCATACAAAAAGAGTACTTCGCAGATATAAAACTCTATCTACTTTGCATAAATCAATGGAACTTAACTGTAATTAATTGTAACAACATCCATATATTACTTCTGATCTTATCTTTTATTGCACAACACAAAAGTAAACAATAATTTCATAAAGTAAAGCACAAAATATAAGTACACAGGTTTTCCTTCAAAATATTCTTTATTATCTTCATATCTTCACAATTACAATCCTTCTTACCCTCCGCACACAAAAAGTAATTGCATAAAACAAATTACAAAATGTAAGTACATAGGTCTGCCTTCCAAATATTCTTTATTATCTTCAAATCTTCACAATTACAATCCTTCTTACCCTACACACACAATTTCAGGGGCTTGTGCACACGGCTATAGGAGCCTTCCCCTTTTCTCTATCATGAAAAGATATAATAATTATAAACTCAAAACATCAAAACATATCCATCATATCCATTGCCTTTGACTTACTAAGACAACCCTTTATATATATTTTTCTCTTACAATACCATGTTCTGCAAACCATGGGTGGAGTTGAAAACATACAAATTGATCCCATCCTTTTACAAAATAAGGGGCTTTGACCCACCCTAAAGCCCGTATGAATCCTAAAACACTGTTTTAAGTGTGCTCCACTCCTCAACATGTGGGATCTTTACAAAAATTTTATCTAGAGGGACCCTACCCAGCACAAACCATTATTGCTAGGACCAAGAAGTTGAAGAATGGGAAGTTTGGAAAGTCCAAGAAGAAGAAATATATGTGCAAGATTCAATGCTTTGGATGCAATGAGTATGGACACTTTAAGAGGGATTTTCCAAATAAGAAGAACAACAAAATAAAGGAAACAAGTGAAGCTCACATAATTGAAGAAAAGGGAGAACTTTAGAAGAAGCCAAAAGGAGAAGATCCCAAGGATCTCTACTATTCAAGGAAGTCTCATCTCTATCAGGTTTTTTATGAAATTTTTTCTTTCTTTTATTGATTAGAGTAACATGCATTTTTGTATACTCTAGGGGAGTGTTGGTTTTTGTAGAAACATGGCATCATAGATAGAAGCATGTGATAGTAGAAGAATTAGAGTCTACTTGATTAAATTAATTTGATAGCAATCATCTAGATTTCAAGAATGAGAAGATTGGGACCATATTTCATATTATTTTTCATCCAAGTATTTTCTAACATGATGTTATAGGTATTAATTTTGAAAAGAGGGTCATCAAGATCCCATAAGAGCTATAATCTTGAAAGGTTCTTGAAAGGAGCATTATGACATGACTGGTATATATTCCATCTAGTATGGAAACAATATTCCTAAAGGATAAATGAATGCAGAGGTTGAATTGTAGTGTGAAGGGCATAATGAAAGTCTTTCTACTCCTCGAGAAGGAATCTATCTTCGACAAGTATAAGAAGGAAGCTCGCTCCATAAAGAATGGTTAGATGGTTGTATGGGTGCAAATTTATACATATTTTAAGTAACTCTTCTCTAGGGTAAGGTTCATATTTTCAAGAATCTTGCATAAAAGAGTTGATTATAAAAGTGTGTTTGGTAAGCCTTCCATATGGTTACATGATGCTTGAAAGAAGAAATTTGACATGCTTTGGAATGGATGGACATCAAGACTCTCTCACAAGACTACATAGAATAAACACAAAAAAATTGATCAACATCAATTATAGTTCCCATAAAGAAAGAAATTGAGTTAACATGACAACTCCAAGGAAGATATTATAGCTTGGTAATCAATTTCAATCCATGGGCACCCAGATTAAGATGAGTGCATGGAGAAGGATTCTTGTAAAATATGGAGATGGACCATGTGAAAGTATGTTGATCTTGAAGACTCATGTAAATTAATACTTTTATGAGAAGGTCGTTATGATAAGGTAGTCTGATATTAAGATTTTGATATTCGTTATCTAGTTAACATATTATTTTTCTACTTGGAACGATATTACAGGAATACATGATGATATTTGAGGCAAGTTCAACTGTTGGTGTTGAATTAAATTCAAACG